>CM040396.1:32338860-32407285 GCA_022702515.1 Ilyophis sp. 1 JC-2022
CAGATCATAATGTAATATTGCTGCTGCCAAAATACAGACAAAAATTGAAAACACATAAGATCCATTCAAAAACCATCCAGGTTTGGAATAATGACTCTGTGTAAACGCTGAGGGGGTGTTTTGAGCTCACAGACTGGGAGATGTTCTTCCAGAGAAGTGAGTCTGATCTGAACATACTCAATGACTACATCTGCTCATACATATCATCCTGTGCTGGCAATGTCATTCCAACTAAACAGGTCAGACTCTGTCCCAATAACAAGCCCTGGGTCACCAGAGAGCTTAAACACGGTCTGAACCTTAAAAAAATGGCATTCATACAGGGAGACAAAAAACGTGTTAATGAAATAAAAAAGGTGCTGTAGCACAAAACCAAGCTGGCCAAGATCCGCTACAAAAATAAGATGGAGGAGAGGTTCACCAGGGGAAATGCGAGGGAGGCGTGGCAGGGTCTCAACACTATGATGAGCAGAGCTCAGAAACCAGCCCAGATACAATGCCCAGACCCCACCTCCTTCGCAGAACAGCTGAACACCTTCTACGCCAGGTTCAACAGGACTGACCTCGTGGAGGACTGGACCCCGACTAACACCAGCTACGCCCATGCACAAATCAGTGTGGAGGAGCGGAAGGTCGTTTCCATCCTTTCAAAGTTACATCTGAGGAAAGCTCCTTGACCGGATGGGCTCAAGGGCCGCGGACTGAAAGAGTGCGCGGCTCAGCTGGGCGGTGTGGTGGCACAGCTTTTCCAGCTGTTCCTGAATGCCAACCATCATCCCTGTTCCAAAAAAGCCCCTTGCGATTTTTTTGAACGATTTCAGGCCACTCACCTCCATCCTCTGCAAATGCAGGGAGAGGGTGGTTGCTGGGGAGCTTACCACCATGGTGGACGAGAGTCTGGACCCACTCCAATTTGCCTACAAGGCAATTTTATTTATGGACATTTCATCTGCTTTTAATACAGTGAACACAAAAACTCTTCTGCACCGCCTCCAAGGACTACAAGTCAACACAACACTGGTGTTATGGATTAAGGATTTTTGAAAGGACAGACCCCAACATGTGAGAGTGAACGTTTTTAAATCCAGCGACATTGTTTTAAATATTGGGGTCCCACAGGGCTGTGTCTTGTTACCCATCCTCTTCTCAATATACACAAACAAAATCACCTGCAACAGCAATGGAGCGTCACTTTTTAAGTATACTGATGACATGGCCTTGGTGGCCCGCATGACAGACGAGCGCTCCCTGTCCACATACAGGCAGTATGTGGACACCATGGTCCTTTGGTTCCAGGAGAGCTCCCTGGAACTGAACATCAGTAAGACCAAAAAGCTGTGTTGCAGGGGGCGCTGGACACCTGACGTTCCAAACCCTCTCTCTGGACCACTCAGGCTGGAAGGGCAGGCGGTGGAAGATCTTTAAATACCTGGGCACTGAGATCGACCACAACCTGTCCTTCACACAACATGCGGATGGGGTCTACAAAAAGGCCCAACAGCGCATGTTTCTCCTGAGAAGGTTAAAAGGCTTTAATGTCAGACAGGATATTTTAACAGCAGTATATCGGTCAGTCATCGAATCAGTCCTCACATTCACCATTGCATCCTGGTACAACTTCCTCACAGTGAAAAGCAAGGAAAAACTCACAAGAATCATCAAGCATGCAACCAAAATCACCGGCACCACTCAAACCCAACTCTCAGATCTTTACAGTCATGCAGTAAAAAGAAAGGCAGACTCCATCACTAAGGATCTTTCACACCCCCTTCACCACACCTTTCAGTTACTCCCATCAGGCCGCCGCTTCAGAGCACCTCTGGTCAAAAAGAGAACTTACAAAAACTCTTTCATTCCCACTGCAATATCCATTTCAAATAAGGCATACCTGCTCATATTTATTTGGAATTGTTTGGGTTTTAATGTAATTGTGTATGTTTATGGGTGTATGTTTTTATGTTGTTTGTGGGCCCTTAACCTAACACAATTTTCTATCATTATGTGATAGACAGTACAGTTTTTTTAATTGAATTGAATTGAATTGGAGTAATAAAATGTAGTTGACAACAGTACAAATATTTTACTGGACCTATTAGTCTTGTTAGCTGAACAGCACAATATTAGTTAATACCACTTATCTTTGGTTGCTGTACCAATGTAAAAGGATTTGTAATCCACAGAACCTTAAACCTTGAAAGTTGAGAAAACTCAAAAGTGCTCTTGTAATTAGTTATTTAATAATTTTTAATTGGGAAAACCAAAATGTTTTTACAGTAGTGGTCCAAAAAGGGAACAAAACATGATTGACTCACTCGATGAGGAAGGGCAACCTTCGGGGGCCTGATCCGATCTTTTTCTGCATTGATGTGCTGCAGTGCAATAACAACCAGGATGATCAAAATCATATCAACCGCTGTTATACAAAAAGCCTGAATGCTTTGTGACCTGTCGATCCAGAGCCCTGATAAACAAGTTCCTTCTACTTTTGTTCAGCTGAAACAATGAAGATACATCAGCTTCTAAGAAACATAACCCCCCCTCCACACACACACACACACACACAAACATACACACACACACACACACACAACGTGTAAAGTTGGTTCGTCACCAATTGGGTTTGCAGCTTATGGAATTCCCATCTGCCGATGGCAACAATTGCACATAAGCTCTGCATTCTCTCACTGACACCGTGATTACAGTGTTGCATTCCAAAGCCTCTAGTTTGCAGCTCATAACAGTCAGACATGACCTTTGAAGGGATCTGAAAAGAAACATTGTTTGAGGTGGCTGAGGGAGATGATTGTGCAGTGTTACAAGCCTTTGTTTGAAGAGACCCACAACATCTCCTAGGAGCCTGTGATGGCTGAACGGCGGAAGGACACCATGAACTCACTGATTGTTTTTTCCTTTCTGTTTGCTTTTCCACATCTCCCATGTCCCAAGAGGCTGTTGGGGGGCGGGGTGGGGGTGGGGGTGGGGCAGGGGGTTGGGGGTTGGGGGGTCGACCCACTTCAGCCAACCGACATGGGCTAGCTCAAAAATCCACAAGAAAGACGTGTCAAACGGTTGGGAGGGAGTGCGGGACCAGACTCAAGATTTGTCAGTAATACACACTGCCAGTATATGCAAAGCACTGGCATGAGAGGGCCAGCCATTTTTCAACGAGCCAGAAGAATTTCCATACTGATCAGATGTAATTTGTTTATGCACTGGTTGCACTGTCAGATGGGGGTAAGAAATGCTGAGATGCACATAAAAGCTGCACAGTCATTCACGGTCTGCACAAACTTAATAGAGTAATACAGTCAGACAGGAATTTAAAATGGTATTCAGGCAATGCAGGGGAAGGTGCCCCTGTCACATACCCACTGTAAATACCTGTCTATGCATTTCACACCCATTGTATTTCAAACATTATGACACGTTTTATAAGCCATCGTCGCATTATGATTTATCTGAGGAGCACAGTTAGGTCACGGTGAACTGAGCTGAACTCCATTTGAGAGCCTGTGAGCAGAGGCTTAGCTCATAGGACCTTTTCTGCCGCTGTTTACCTATCATGGCACTTGCAGGACACAACTGGCAGTCATTTCATGGTATTGCTCTCACTTTACAAAAAGTATTAATAACGTTGATCACTGAAGTGGGGCTTCACCAATCACAAAACAATTTCAGTTTCATTAATGATTGGCTGATCTCAACCGATCAACGTCTGCCGCTCCCCACAGTAAAGCTATTGGAGAGGCCTGAATCATTCACAGTCATTAATGAAGCAATTATCTCAAACACGTAAGAGCTTTGTGAAACCACAATTTGCTGTATAATCATGCTGTGGTTATCACTCACCACTATTAAAACCTGCAATGCTGAACATAGTCACTGTGCTTTTAATCCACATCAAAAACTAAATCAAAGACAAAGCAGATGAGGAAGCAAAGGATTGCATTACCATTTTATGGGTTTCTTTATACACTGGACATTTTCATCTGCAGAGATTTTTTGGAGTATGATAAAAATGTATTTTAAAAAAATCATGATAAAAGCACTCAGTAACTGTAAAAGTGAATTCAAAAAAGCGTCAGGCATTATATAATATATATTATACAGATAGATATGTTCAAGGATATTGTTTATGAAATAAGTTACTGTATTTCTGACTATGTGTGGAGAATGGCTTTGGATTGGATCACAGATAACAGACAAATCGTCTCTTAAATTTGGTGAAAAAATATAATATTTTTTTTATTTTGTACTTAGTAGAATTGTTCTGATGTACAGTAATTGTCTGTTTTATTTTTCTTAGGCAAACAATGACATAGTTGTTTTTATGTTTTCATGTTTTCATTTAGGTACACAGCTAAATGAAAATGTTAAGTTAATTATACCTCTATGTCTTTGTCACTCATACTATCATTGCATCTTGCAATGCAGAAACCTTTTAGACAACGGTGCCTCGATGGCTTTTGGGTGGATTCTGAGAATATTTGTGTCGTATTATTGCATCGGTGAGTGTGACCACGCACACTAGTCGAACCACTGAGGGCTGGAGTCACACATTCGCCCCCTGGGATTGACTGATTCACATCCGCTGAAGGAACCACGTCCACTGCCAAAGCAGAGCTGTTCTCCAACATAAAGGCATTCTCAGATGCCCACTGGCCTCAGATGCCCACTGGCCAGAAGTCACTGTCTTTGTTCACTTCAGGGACATACTGTGTATGACACACTCACCCGAAAGGACCAGGTCCCAGTACAAGCAGTGAACAAATCCTGCTGTCCAAAACAATTGTATCTACTCTACCATGACAACGAATAAAGCATGACAAAAAAACATAATGCTGTGATTGAGCCATGGTATTTACACTTATGAGACTAAAATGAATCAGTCAGTATAATCAGGCATTTATATTTGGATCCACTTGGAATGGAGATGGCAAGAGGCCCTTTGAGCATGTCGGGGTCTCACGGGTTTAGGCTGTGTGATTCATTTGTATTATTTATGACAAAGGCATATTATATATTACATCAGGTTTCTGTATAAAGTTTCTCTGAGCCACAAAAGTAGTTACATGTGGTAGAGGATATACTATTGCTAATTTATGATCTCCCCAAAACTTAAAATGGTCTATGTGTAGTACACATATACAAGAACATTGTGGTGCTTGTAAACAACATGTTAGTTTATACAATTTGTAGGAGACTACGTTATAAACATTAACCTGTTTTCACTTTTAAAGTAAGAATAATCATGTACACAAATAGCAATGACTCTATGTATTGTAACAGAGAGACAATAAAATATGTCCAATCACAGCACTTACTTAGATACTTTCAAGTGGAAATCACTGTGGATGATTTCATCAAGGAATACATTTAATAAATTGTGATATTACTCCAAACTAAACATGGATGGCTTTCCCGATTCCGATGTGTCTTCAGAATTTGCGACACACTTCATGATCTTTTTGAAGACATGTCTTGAAATTTTCAGGACTCTTTCCCAAAGACACACTTTCACGACAAAATTTGAGTAACACAGAACCAACAGGTCGATGAAGAAAAGCCGATTCACACCACAGAAAGCATTAGTAGGCTACACATCGTTATCAGCCACTTTCCCAAAAGCAATCATCTCTGAATATTTTTTTTCTTTGCTTTTCGTTTTAAATTTGATCAAACCTAAAAAAAAAGACAGAGACAAAAAGAAGAGTGAGAATTATTATTATTTTTTTAAATAGTCAGGCAGCCTAACTCCTCCGCTAACAGTGTATTCATCTTTGGCGCAGTGGTTAGCGTGGTGGCCTCGCCCTCTGAAGTTCTGTGGTACGAGCCCTGCCAGAACTTCGTTCATTACTACACAAGCAATGAAAGAAAAACAGAGTGATCCAAGATTATCTTAACTATATGATGCTTTTGGCAAACTGATAGGATTCAGTTATTGCTGTCTACATTTATTTTAAAAATTTTGCCTATTGTGAATGTACAATGTACATGTCAGCGCAGGTCACAATCAGGCCTTATAAACCCTATGATGGGATAATTGATTACACCTGCTCTATATTAAGTTGTTGTTGTTGTTGTTGTTGTTGTTGTATCTATCACATAGATTAGCGGCCTCTGTCTGCAGAGGTGGGACTTGCATGTAGTAGTACCGCATCTCAAGACACACTTGAGATTTCACGACTAGTCCAATATTGTCTTGAACTCGCGACACATTTCACGATCTCTTTGAGTTACCAGCACTTTCAGGAAAGCGTTGTGAATGGCGTTGTGAGTGTATCTTCACGACACGTTTCACGACATACTTTTCACTACGACATGCTTTGGGAAAGCCACCCTATTCTAGCAGAATGTTTTATCTTGTAAACGCCATCTAAGCCATCATTTATTTGTGATAAAAAAAATTGGTGTTTGGTAGCCTTACAAATTGGTTCTACAGTAATACTTGATAGCAGCACTCTGCTATCTGATAGTTTTACACCCTGGGAAATTAGGTTTTTGACTTCGTACTTGCTGAAGTTCATGATTCCATTGACTTTAACAGGAGGCCCAGGACCAGCTACTGTAAAACAATGACATAATAACAAAGACCCACAACATATTTGACTATAGGTATGCCATTTCTTTCAACACAAGCATCATTCGAATGGCAAAACTACCATTGGTGTGTATGGCTGGAAAGCTCAATTTTGATCTTACCTGACCTTAGTTCCAATGGAAATTTTATTTTTGGAACTTTGATTCATGTTAATGTTGTTATCATTATATATATTTATGTATAATAATGTTTTGTATGATGATGAGAATGATAATGATAAAAAATAAATGAATAATTAGTGAGGATTGGGTAATACACTCCCGTATCTTTATTTTAATTTTAATTTAATTTTAAGATCCCCAGATGCTGATGACAATAAATAATAAAATAAAATCTACAGAAAAGTGCCTAGGTTCTGGAACGGTCTTTATGAATAAATTGAAGAGATCAAAGCACCTGGTTCAATGTATGCTTGTTTCTACTGTACAGAGCTAAGGAACTAGGGAGTCCATATTTAGTAATATAATCCTTTAATAGCCCTTACCTTTCAACAGTGTGACCAATGACTTTTAAATCAGGCAGCACTTTTACAACTGCATGGCAACTTTTGTGTGTTTTTAAAAAATGTCATTACATTATTTATTTATGAGTGCAAATGTATTATTGTTTATTATTATTACTTGTATTACTTATTACATGGAGATTCTATAAAAATGGTATTCTAATTAGGAATATATTTGCACATTTACTGAGGGACCCTCACTCACATAATGAAACAGTTTTCAAATGCATGTAAAGAAAAAAATGCACATATGCGATCTATATTCCTTATATTGTATGATAATATGCCTGGGTAGTATTTCATGTACAACATAGGTGACCTTTTGAAATCAAGATGGTGTTCGCATGCGTTCTGACGTTTTCTACTCAAAACTAGAACTGATGATTACAGTGTAATACTGTAGTAGAACAAGCATGTAATTAATGTTACAATTCGTCGCTTTATTTTTCTACTAATGCACATGTATAATTCAAGTATATGTGTTTAATTTGCTGCGGGCTTATGTGCAGAGCAGCAAATTAGAGTGTAGCCAAGGAACATATTAACATATGTCAGCCCCTAGGCCCAGGGTTTGTGCTATTCAGTTTAGTGTGTTCTGCAAACACATTTACTCCCTCAAGTTAAAAAAAAGCCCTTTCAATTTCCAACCAACAAAATAATTGTATTGGCTGTGTACATGCTGCCCAAGTAGCATTATTGGATTCATGACATAAGCATTACATTTAGCAAATGAGTACTATCATTTGTGCAGAACATGGCAAATATCGGTTTAAGATTGATATGGTTCACCTGGAATGCATGAGTATAGACAAAAACTACTTAAATTCTCAATAATAATAATAATAATTGAATGAACAATTTTCTTTTTAATGGGTAAATAATTTATTTATAATTAATAATAAAAACTATTGTTACTATTTGCATTCTTTTTATTTCTTGTCTGTCATCTGCCCATTCATTCTCTTTTCACTAATTGATAGACAGATGGGCTGAGCAATTGATTGATGTTGCTGGCTAAACCCTGTGCTGTGAAATCTGTGTGTGAATTTGTGGGAACGAGAGAAAGTAATAGGATGAGAGAAAAGCTGACTGTGTGTGTGTGTGTGTGTGTGTGTGTGTGTGATTTTTACATTTTGTGTTTTTGAATGTGTCTGCATGCCTGTCTGTGGTTGACAGGAGGAAACCTGTTGGAAAGGAAGTGAGACAAATGTATGTACATGACGTATGGAGAACCCATCAGGAGATCAGTGAGATGCTCACTTATGGAGCATGAAAGGTGTTTAGACGAATCGATCCAAAGGCACCAGACTAGTTACATTCAACCATCCTTTGGACTTGGACTGCCATGAGTGCCCCTCTCTGGTCCTCTTAAGATCTCTGCCAGATGTGGTGGATCCTCATACTTGATCCCCGTCTAGTAAGCATCCCACAGTGGCTTAATCTCAGACACTCACTCATTTGTTAGTGTGTTGCTGCTTTGCCACTATGACATGCATTTGTGTATCCAAAAATCTGGAGCGGTCATAATTTATACAGATGGCACTCAGATCTCTCTTCCCCTCTGAATGCAACACAGATTGGCTCATCAATTTCCATTTGACTTGTTTAGATATCTGCTTGATGGACCACTCACCAGTTCAAGCTCAACCTCTCCAATCAGACATGCGCCGTGGTTGGATTTATCACACGCCATCATGCCGACACGCTGCTCATACACAACTTTGCCGACGTCGTACAAAACGAAACACAACAGCTTATATTTCTTTCCTCAGGTGTGTTTCGTGTGGTACGGGCCTGCGTTTGTTTTTTGGGTTTCTTTTTGCTGAACTTTTGACCACTAGACAATCATCAACCTCTGTCGCCTTCCATTTTTAGGATGTGATTGGGTTTAGGCATTTTGAAGTACAATTGAAAATGAACAATTTGACTGCTTATACCTTTTGTACCTATATCTGTATATATCTGTAATCTTGCTGATGTATATACCCATAAAAAAAGCAAATGGTTAAGTCAGCATATTAATCCTTTAATGTCCATCTGCCTTCTGCCACTTCTAGGACTGCAGATAATTTAAAATATTTTTATATCTGGTTGTAAATTTGTTTTTGTTGCAAATTTGTAGTTGGTGAACAGTCAAGCTTGACATTTATGTTTATGGATTCTGGCTTGCAGGTAAAAGACATGGCCATATGGAGCACCATTTATTTGATTGAACCACACAAGACGGAAAGAATGAAGAAACGAATAATACAGATTGTGATAATACATGTGATAAATAAATTAAGTAAATGTTTTCCTCTTTGGTTCATATCTGATTTCAGGTGCCATTTAATTGTGTTAAGTATTAAATAAGTGTTAATATGACATAAACCAAAATGAAAGAACCAGTGATTTCTTGCATAAAGGGAATTGCGAACTTCAGAACTGAAGCATGGCACAGTTTGAGTTTCTTATTTAATTAAAAATGTACATCAGTGACACATGCAATTAGTACAATGACATGTAAGAGCTATACATAGATGTGAAACAATGCTACTGCTGTAAGCTACAATTGAATCATACAGAATATACTGCAGACAGTGTGTCTGTATAAGTACACAATTGTATCACTTAGGCCCAAGATTCAGTATAACCACATATCTATTTAACATTGAGGAACATTAACATTTTCTCACATTTTTCTTGTTCACATTTATTTTGTAATATTCAGCAAAATCGTCTAATTTCTGAGCACAATTCTGAATTGAATTATTTGTTAAAAAAAAGTTAAGAGCAAAGTGTAACGCAGTTAGATTCAGTAATTTAATGGAAAGCCACTGCAACTTGAATCACATATACAAAATACATAACACAGAATCACAGATGTGAAATTAAGTGTTTATGAGCTATGCATGCTATTTATGCTGAGCCAACTGCTGAACACACTTTTGTGTGAGTTAATCTCCCTGAAATTAAATAGGACAGAATGTCTTTAAGAAGCTGCTGATAATCTTCATGGTTGAGACGAGGCAATTCTTTTATAGAGAGCATTTATTTAACCCCTTCATGGAGATGCCAAATTTGGTCAATTCATGTATTTAGGGGGTGTTTTATTTAAGGCTTTATAATGACTTCAAGAATTTTTTTTACATTCATTTAGCAAATATCAGTGCACAGTAAATTAAGAATTTTCCATGCCTTAAGTCACAAGTACAGCCCAGGACGATAACATTACAATTAAATAATATATGTCAGGAAACAGGAAAATGCTGCCAAATGTTCTAGCTTCAATGAAAGTCGGTACATCAAACATAAAACATGACTGAGGAAATGCTTACACAAGTGTGTGAAATGCACTCAAAATGCGAGAATAACCATATTTAACATAGCCTACTGGACAAAACAGTGATCGAGTGGAAAAACTACCGCGCATATGTAGCAAGCGAGAAGAACCACATATTACAAGCAATACTTTTTTCATATCGAGGACGAAAAACTCCCGTCAGGGAATGCGTTTCTGTAGCTGTTTGCATAATAGTACATTGACTATAAAATTTATGTTACGCTGGGCTGTAAATTATCCAAGAAAATATTGCGAACACCGTTGAGAAGGATATACTGTCATCTATCGGTATATGACAGTCATATACCGATAGTCATGACAGTGATTATACAGAAATATTTGAATATAATTGCTGTTTTGCTTCTCCTAAAACAATCATTCGAGGAGAAATCCCTTTTACAATATTGTTAGAACAGAAATGTAACAATAGAAAACAAGTGTACAGTAAACAATAAATGCATGGAAAATACAAATCAGTGCATGAAGATATTGTTTGTAGATATTTATGATGAACAGTTTACCTTTAAAACATGAGATCTGTGTCTGCAGAGGAAAGGATGAGGTGCCTGTCTTAATTCACATTCCTCACTTAAAGATAAATAAATAAAATGTTAGAATAACATTTCTTATCTTTCTAATGGTGAAATCAAATTGTAATTTTCTTTTTGTACCTTCAACATTTTAATATCAGCTATACATCTCCATGGATATAGTTTAGCATGAAAAATCATTAGTGATGATAGGCCAATTTGTTATGAAGTGTGCCCAAGCCTTTAAAATGTATTACCAGATACGAGTAGTGAACCGTGGGAAGTAGAACCAGGCCCTCTGTAATCTTACCTTTAAATGGATGATTACTCTCAATCTATTTAAGTTTACTCTTCCTGATTGTCAATCAAACAATTGAGTCACACAATAACCAACACCAAATAAGTAAATGATTCCCAATTAATTTTGATATAGTATTATTGTCCTGTCCATCATAAATTTGTGCAGAATTTTTCTACATCCACATTTATGATGACATAGTGTTAATATGTCAAGCGATTCTGCATTTTAAATGCTCAATGCTTAAATGCTCAATGTTTTGTAGATTTTCGTACATTTGCTTTTATAGCCTGAATTATGCGTTGCGCTCAATGGTTCAATACACAGTCGTCCTCTTTAAATTTATGTTTATAATGTTTCAATCGCTTTGACTAATGTGTGCCGTCTTAAAATTAATTAACGCATTCAGATTATTCCCATCCATGTTAAACAATCTCAAGTTGTAGTTATCTCTTTGTCACCATAATTTGTTAATGATATTTGTTATTCAGTTAATTAATTGCCTGATTGATAATTAAGAAGTATAAATGGAAACAGGTTGAGATTAATATCCGTATAAAGGTAAGGTTACAGAAGGCCTATTTTAAAGCAGACGGTAGGTACTCCACTGCCAGATATTACCTTGGATTCACTCGTCTTTAACTTTAGCCCCTTAAATAGATAAATGCTCTACCAATTTTCTGTGTCGGTGTCATGTATGAATGGGAGCAGGAGTCACATTTCTGTGTAAGATCTTCCTCCAATTTTCCAGATCAGGACCTAGTAAGATTTACAAATATCCTCCGCCAGGGCGCTAGTGTGAATAAAAGCAGCAATATTCCCGGTTAAAGAACGCCAAAGATTACAACGTTCTATGTCACATCTTAAGACCTTTTTGTTTCTGGCACAATCTATTTAATAAATACTTTACTCAGTATGTCCTCTCAACATTTTTTTCACAAATAGAAGATATTGTAGCTGCATTGTGAGATTTTGTCAGGGAAATTTTAACATTTATTTTAGGAATGGAAACAGTGCGCTGTTCCTGCTTGATATGGCTTTGTCAATTGTAAGACCACCTTTACAAATATTTCAACTTTGCCTCATGGATTGCATGTGTGATGTGCAATACTTTTCCCTGGTAAACATCTGTGTCAGGCTCTTCCAGTTTTAACTTGTTTTTTTTTACCCAATGTAGCCAGCTGGATAGTGTCACATATCAATGGCAGATATAGCTGGCTATTTAACTTGGCTAACATAATTATTCTTGTTGCATTTTACCGAAAACAATTCTGAATATTTATATAGATTTTTATTTGATAAACCATGCTTCAGTTGTTTATCTAACGTTTTTGGGATCATATAACTGAGCTATACTGGCCAAAGATGTCACCAATGTATCTATCAATATTCAACTGTGATGTGTTGGCAGGATTAATACCCCTGCCAAAACTATTATTCAGTAAAATATCTGGCTGTTTTAAAGACAAACTAACTTCATGTAAACATTTGTCATGCATTTTTTTTGAGGGTAGACATCCTGCCTTGCCTAATAATGGTTATGTCATGTGTGAACAGTAATGCAATTTTTACTTTTAGGTGACCTATGTGTGAATGGGAAAAACCACTACCTAACTCAAATAATTAATACAGCCATGTTGTGGTTTCCATGTGTGAAATAAGTTTTTGACTTTTTACAATTGAATACAACTTTTAGTTTTTATCCTCACTAACTCTTAGATTGGTGAGTTTTAACATGGCAAAATATCTAGGCTACTCTTTCTGGCGATAATAATGCTTAGTCTATGATTCAAAGGTAGACATTTAATGCACATGTATACCAAGTGCATGCATGACAGATTTGCGCCGTTTTAACCTGCATATTCAATTGTTCATAAGCTTACAAAAAAAAAGACTAAGTAGGCTTGGTAATATCTTTTCCCTTGAGGCTTACATGCCAAATACTTCTACTACTTCTACTACTTTTGACCTGTTTACCACTGCAAAATGAAGCATTTCTCAATGTTTACATGTGACAAGAAACCATTACTAGGTTACGTATTAGTACGTCCTTCCATTAAGAAAAAAAAAAACAATCTAGTTATATTTACACTTTACATGGAATGATTTTCAATCATTTATATCGTTTTGAGACATATTTTGGATCATTTTCTTTTAGTTTTAGCAGCAATTCAGCAGGAAGAGATCTCAAGAGTTCTTTCTATCCTGTGACATTTGTCTCCCTGGATTAGAGTATTTACAGAATCAGTGTGATATTTCTCACATGCGGTCACAACCAAGTTCTCTATCATTGCTTGGCATAAAACTGGTGCTATTCAAACTGGTAATGCATGAAGCATGATGACTGTACTGTAGATCATGGGTTTAAGTTACATTCATTAATGTCTTAAAATTCTATGATCTACACTCTTGTTACTTTGGTAAAATCAAAAAACTAAAATTTGGTCTCAATCATTTCTCATACTTGTGATCATACGATGCAAACAGCAGATGGTTAATCCAGCTGGTTCATCATTCGTTATTAAATTATGCTATTAGATCAAGAGGCAGTTGAAATATACACAGCCAAAGAAGATTGAACTTAATGTTGTTATTGATGACAAAAAAGTCATTACTGATTTAAATGTGGCCTAAATGTGTGGCAATTTTTTGGCTGAATAAACCCCACAGCCTTATTAAAAATACACATTTTTAGTTTGAATGGCTTACTTATGTAGTTTACTTTCTTTTCCAACAGAAATATACTATGATAAATATTCTGTCCACCAGTCTATGTGAAGAAATTCTGGCTGCCAGAATCATGGATTTTATTTCTTTATTATTTTTTGTAAGTTGCATTATATGAGCAGTGCCTTAACATGATGAGCCATTTAAAAGGTATTTCCTGGCTAGAGAGTCAAACCATCATTTTTTTATAGTTGTCAATCTGCTTTCAACCACCTTAATGACACATTGAACAGTAATCTGCGATACTCTGTGCTGTGCGTAATGAATGCAGCCAAAAAGGTCAAATCCAAAACAGTATTTAATCATTTTAAGTTTTTTTTTTATTTTTACGGTGAAAGACATAAATTCTGTGAACTCAATTAATTAAATTAGTTCTTCCTATGCTTTAAAAATGTTTTAAAACTTCTCATCTCATAAGCAATTCTTCATCAAAATAAACAGGAGACACTGAACACGAAATTACCTGGGATAACATAATATTGCCAGGGAAAGGGAGTCTGTGAGTCCTTTTCTTTCTCAACACTTCACTCGATATCTTAAGAAAGGAAACTGGAGAACAGTTGCAGAGATTTGATTTAAAGTAGGATATACTTTTGTCAAGACACTCCAGCTGCACACTCTTTTGGGTTTGTTCAATAAATTATGTATTGCTTTCAATACTAAAGTTCTATCAAGTTATATCAAGGCCGTGGACACCAAAGCTCTCTCCTGCTCCTTAATTACCTTCCTTCAATGCCATAGGGGCTGGTACAATAAAAAAAACCTGAGGAAATATTAATCAAAAAGATTTACTGAAATGCCATCTAGTATTAAAAATACCTCCCTTGTTGCTAGATTTTAAATAGGTTCTCCAGAATATCAGATGTTTTTCTGACCTTTAATGTCTGAGCTTAGGGAGCAGCTTAGTGAACTTTCTTCCAAGAACATCTGGGATGACCTCTCATGAGAGAGGGGAAAATTAATTTTAATGAATGAACAATGGATTTACGATGGATCTGTCTAATCCTTAATTAATCAATCAATCAATCAATCAAATTGTATCTAGTATCGCTCCTGAAATTGGGCTTGGTGGTCACACAGTGTTTGTCAATGCACATGATTTTGAAGAAACAGTGACTTCCTATGAAAACAGATTCAAGGTTAACAATGTTTATTTTGGTACCCTTTATGGCCACATGCAAAGCTTTTGGGTGATTTTCAAAAATGTATTAAAAACTGCCAATCTACCAAATGCTAAAGCAGGAAACGGGAGGGGAATTTACCATGAGAAGAAGCCAGTATTAAAAAATAATGACCTGGATTCAATCAGTATTTTGGCTTAACTTTCTTATACAGGTAAAAAAGCCTTTTTTTTTTTTTTTTACAAACAGTTTGGCGAGCTTGGCAATCTCCAAAATGAACCTGGAAAACTATATTTGTGAAGAAAATCTCACTCACGTTTATTTGTTAGACGAAGTTGAATGGTGAATGCTGAGTGGATTTGCATAATGTAAAAGGCCCTGATGACACTGAGTTGTTGCTCGATTTCAGCACTGTTATCTGAATTTGACCCCAAGAATAAATCAGAGACTGGTGGCGGCAACCTCAGAACGAGATGCTGCCACGTATCTGCAATCATCTGCTCGTGTGTGAAGATGATTGTCAAGCTGCCCTACAGTATCGACTGATTTCAAGAAGCTGTTCCTGTGGGACTTATTTTCCTTGTCACCAGAAGGGGGGGGGGAAAACCCTTTGAGGTGGATGTCGCTGGAGTTGACTGCGAGCTGCTGTATGACACCTGCAGAACCAGGCCTCATTGAAGTCTTTGCAGCAGTGATGGAGTGTGCCTCAAAATGCCAGAGAGGAGCGCGGGTGACACGTGGCGTGCATTTCCTTTCCAGAGGTGCCGTTTCTGCTGAGAAAGGGAACATGTCGTGCGTGGATTATGTCAGGAAGCTGAGTCTGCAGCGCTCCTCTGACCAAATGTCTTTATCGCCGTTTCACATCTGGCCCAGTTCCACCCGTCTCGTCTGAGAAATGCCTTTAACATTACTTTGTTATTGATGCTGTTCAGTTTCACTTTAATCGCACTTTTGCCTTTACGACTGGCAATGTTCATGAGACTCTTGGCATGCTGGGCCACGCTCTTTCACTGGCTGCACAGGGGAAGTATAGGGTGTTTCTTATTAAGTTTGAAAGGGAAAAAAAGAAAATATATTCTCTTAGTGATAAAAGGGGTCCCAATCTTCTTTGGCTGGAATTGTTGCATTTCTGCCAACATTATCAATAAAGGAAAGTCTGTTTTCTTGATGCATGCTGTACTTGGTCATATATCACTATATTTCAACACTTTAATATACCAGGAGGTGGAAGTTTACATGCTTGATTAGATTACAATCTGGAGCCTTATAAACACATTAGGTTATAAACATAATGCTAAAAGTGCTGGTATTTGCTGAAGGCCTGCTTGGCGTACACACTGCTCAATAGCTATGGCCGTGGGTGTTGTGTCATTCTTGAATATACAAATTAATAAGACATGCATGCTTCTCGTGAGGTTCTCTCAGTTCATCATCATCAACTTTTTACACAGTAATTGCCTTAGAGTGTGTTTCAGGTTAACAATTGATGTCATGATGTATAGCTTGTGTTATATTAGTTAAAGTAATAACTCCCAATCATCCGTCAGTGATTGATAACAGTAGAGGGACTAGTGCAAATGAAGAGACCCTTGTGTGGCCCTTACGGTATCGTATTTCAAGTCAAGTCAAGTGATATTTTAAGTTCCCATTTTAGGGAAATTCAATGCAGTCACCCCCATAGGTCCTCCGGTCTCCCCAACCAGCCACACACACACATATGGAATTAAAGTCAAGCCACAGCAGTGAACATCCAGACACGGCACAAGTATGTCCTTCTTTTTTTAAACTTTTTTTGCTGTCTTTAATGAAATAACACATTAATTATTGCTCCTTTTAAAATAGAATTTAGAGTGTCTTGAAAAGAATAGAAATGAGCTTCAATGACCCGAGTACAAACCACGTAATTAAAACACATCCTGGATATCAAGGTTTGTTTTTGCTTCTTTTCATGCACTAATGAAAGGCAGATTTGAGGGTTTACTTGAACACTGGGATTTGACTGCATTCCTTTTGATGTTGATGCACATCCCAGGTAATCCTATTTAATATGATGTTTACATTTCCTTTGTGCTCTCAATGCTATTGCACTTGACAAAGAAAAAACATTTAAAAGTGAAAAACACATTTTTGCAGGATGTGCTTGTGAAGAGTTCATTAACCAAACAGCGGCAATACAATCATTGGTCTTACTTGCCATTCCATTTTAATGTTGTGATATATAATATATGGGGTGTGGTGGGGTGGAGGTCAGTAAGTAAGGAGCCTCACATTTACCTTCCTAGGGAATCCCTGTATCCCCACTAATGCCCCTATAATTGCAACACTTACATTAAGAAGTAGGGATGCACCGAAATATCTTGCCAACGATCGGCATCGGCATCGGCATCGGCTGATAAAACTAAAAACTTGTACAGATTGGCCAACTGTGTTAAAAACAACCGATGGTCAACTCCGATTATGTCCTGTCAATAAAAAAGAAAAAAAGTCTATTGTTTATTTGTAATCCAAGAGTTGGTTTTTATTTGCCTGTCAGATAAAAAAGTATTTTTCAGTGTTTCCCTTATACGAGAACCAACACCAGGCCGACAAATTTTTTTTTAATTTTTTTTAAATGCCAAAAATAATGCAAATATCCATTCATTCAGAAATCAATAATCATTTGCGTGTGGGAACCTCTGCCAGGGAAATCTGAGAGAGAACGTAACGAAAAGTAGAGTGGACCTGAGACATGCCGGCTCTCTTTATATTAATGTTCATCTTCAAAGCTTCTCAAAGTAAAAGTAAGTTTTTGAAATTAAATATTTTCTTGTGGAACTGCAAAGTCACTGTATGTCTCTTGTTTGCACTGTAAATAGAACAACCTAACGTTATGCCATTGTCATTGTATCGGCTGTGTCCACTCCACTATCATGTGTGTCGATTCCACTTTTTGTTACGCTCTCGCTCAGATATCCCAAGCGGAGGCTCCCAATCACAAGTTATTATTTATTTCTGAATTCATAGTTATGTGTGTTATTTCCGGCATTTAAAAAAAAGGATTTTGTTGGTGTTGGTTCTCGTGTATATTACAGGAAAAACACTGTGGTAATGTTTATGGTTGAAGGTTACCGCCATAATCCAACATAACATTATTGCTATCAGCTCTATTACCAAAATCCACAACCTAGCGTTACATAGATGCTGCCTCATAGCTAGCTAGCGAACGTTAGCTATAAATTGTTGTGACTGATCAGTTTGAACAAGACAATTTCCCCGTTATGCAATTTACAGCGAGTTACTAGAATTAATAGGTAATGTGAGCATGGCACCGTGGAGAGAAAATGCTCTAAAGCGGGGGATGGACAACCAAATATTAATGTTTTTCTCCTATGTTCCTGATATGCTAATATTTTGCAAAGGTCAGAGGATAGTTAACATTAATGCACAAGGTGTGTAAAACATTGGTAAAGCTGAAAAATATTGCCAGGTGTGTCCCTTTTTTTCTTTCAATTGCTTAATGCTGAAGAAATAAATGACCCCAACAACTCCCCAGCAGTTTAATTTAATCTAATGTAAATTAATTAGATCTAATATATATTTTTAGTATGTTCTAAAAATCTTTGTCACTGAAGTTTGCAACGTTGTTAAAGATGCTCTGTATGCAGTTGTGGAGTCTTAATTATAATGTGGCATAGATTACACAGCTTATTTTTATGCAATTAATTCAACGGATTAAGTCATCCTCTCCTTGTGATAATTTTGTTTTAAGTCTTGAATATACAGAGTGAACACTAATATAAATTTCAGAGCAGCTGCTGCACCGTCTGACCACGCCAATATGCCACGTCACTCTAGGGGGTTTAGTCGACAGTGCATAACACCAGGCCTGAAAATTCACTGATCTTTCAGGAATGCACTTTCAGTTGGATTTTAAGTTGGATGAATGTGAAGAAAGATCATAAAAATAAATGTTTAACTTTGTAGCATTACTTTAAAGTTGTGCAATTAAAATTGCAAGTTTTTAAACAAATTACCATAAAACTTGTTTCAAAAAGGTTTCGCCTAAATGATGGGAAATCGGTATCGGTCAGAGATTTTCATATTGGTGCATGATCCCTATTAAAAAGCTCTTGCTTGCATTCCCATCCACTCTGAGACATTAGGTCAAATAAAGCACACAAATATAAAAAAGGAAGAGTAGACAAATTCTAATCCAATCAAAGAGTCCATGGTCACACAAATCAAATGAAAAAGCATACAGTGTACAAAGCAACCAATAAAGTTGTTTCAATGATGTGTTTGCATTGTTTGTCTGAGCCGTTAGCTTTGTGAGCTAATGTTAGCCAAGTTATCAACTATATTGCGAATACATGCTTCAGCAAAAATGTCAAAAGAACCAGAGCACAAGAAAGTAAAATGCAGTCCAACAAAACTTAACTTTAAAATGTTTCATCCCGCCGTCCAAGGTGTGCCCCAAGTCTATTTATGGTATGAATGATATTTACATAGTATCAATTTATACAGCTGGATACAGTATACTGGCACAATTCAGGTTAAATACTATGCTTAAGGGTACAACGTCACTGTCCAACCTGGGAATCGAACCTACAAGCCCAGTTCCCTAACCAGTTAGCGTTATAAAGTGCTGTGTACTTCTCAAAGTCACAGACAATAAATGGCCACTGAATTTTGAAAGGGACATCTCTATGTGTAAAACCAATGGTACGATTGTATATTTATTTCATATTTAGTAGCAGATATTAATAGTATAATGACATAGTATAATTACACAAGAATCTCCCATGTTTATTTAGCATTTGAGTAAGCAGGGCTTTTCACGGCTGTTTTGACATTCGGTCTGGCTTTTGTTGGCGTTATCTTGTTGCTATGACAGAATACACATTTTTGGTGGTAAAATAGTTTTTTTTTAATGAACTCACACATAGACGCTATTGTTTACTGTGTCACGCATCGGTAGGTATAGTTGCAGGCGAGACTGGGTGGGAGCTTGATTGTTAACTGGACTAGCTACGCGAGAATAGTGACATAGAAACTCTATATTCGGCAGAGTTGTCACAAATCGTGTACTAATAAAGATAAAACACAAAGTTTGTTGTTTCCACTCACTCAGTTTGGTTGCAGGAGAAATTAACATCTGAGTTGAGCAAAATCTTGGCACTGGCGCCATGGCCACTAGGAGGTCTGCACAAAGGGGTTAAGGAAGAACAAAAAAAAAAAATTAGCAGCACATTACACAATTAATTCTGAGAATTTTAATGCTATATATTCTCTGCATGAGCGCTTTAACTTTGTGCACAAGCCACGTCTGTTTCACCAGCTGTAAATCGCTCTTATATTAGCAATCCGCCAAGGTCTGAACACAGGTGGTTTTTAAATGGAATGGGAGATGACACTCAGATTGGTTTATTGTATGTTACGCCCAAGACACACCTATAATTAATGAAGAGACTTTGGCTGTGTCCGAATACTATCCCTGTTCCCTATCCACTCAGACCACCTGTCTTATTTTTATTGAGAATATCAGTCAGTTTACATATGATGGTGGTTACAAAGTGTAGATTATGAATGAAGATAGAATTAGCAAAAATAAAAAGAGAGTACTTACATGACCTGCTCTTGTACCATAGATATGCATATACGCTCTATGTCTTGTACATTTTTATTTCCGGGTTACTTACCGAAATTGTCGGATGAGTGCACAGTTCTGCGGATGAGTGTGCTCCTGAATTCCTTCAACAAAACCCCGGAAATAAGGGTTTCATTCTGGTATTTTAAGTGCCCCCATTTGTGAGAAAAAGTCGCCCACTCAAAAGCTTTTTGACTCAAATATGCGCCCTCAAAGGGGTTAAGGGGTCATATTCGGGCACCTATTTGAGCCTTGCACCTTACTTTGCAAATTATCCGCTGTGTAGCTACCAAAATTGGAGTTGGACACACCCTAAATGCAGCTGCGGCATGCGTTTTAGACAATGCACTAACATCATCAAGATTGAGCCCTATGCTATGTGTTCCACAGAAACCCACATACGACACGAATAACGATAGTCGGAATCCTTATCCCAGAAAAATATATATTTTAGGCTAGAAAAAAACCCCTACATTTCCACTTTGTTTCAGCTTCTTTTACTTTGTTTCAGTAATACAAAAAGTATTTCCGACTGCAAGAAAGCAAACTCTCAATGAATTACAAACAAGAAGAGACCAGGATTATGCCTGTAATTAAAAGGGTTCAAGAACAGTAACTACTTAATTTTTTGACTTGTGTTCAAAATAGGTGGCGCTAGTGAGGGGTTAAATGAATTGCCAGGCTATGCTTCCATTGTGGGAATGCATTGGCAATTATCTTAACTGAAGTTTGGTAGAACTTTGGGTTGTGTAGTTACCTGGCCATGATATGAGTCCAAATGGTGGTGAAATATGTTCATTAGTTACTCTTTGCTCCCCTGGGGTGATAATCCAGAATAGGGTATTTATCGGGAAAGAAGCTGATTCTGTCAATAGAAAAAATAACCAGTCCTCATACGTATTTTGGAATTAAAATGATTTATAAAGTACTATTTCCTTATATCCGGCAGCAGAGTGATGGTTTAAGGCTTGTTTGATACGTCAGACCCTTGATGACTTTATGCCATTTAGCCAATCATATGTTCCATACTGTTCCAATGTAATTTACAGCTACATCTAGTCCCACCCCCCAATTCCCATAGAGATCCATTCAAATGCAGAGAGGTTATAGTATCGATTGTAGGAGTACCAGAAAATAAGATATCAAGAGTTTTTTGATATTGTTGGGTCACAGACATCAGGAAGTCATGGCATGCAAAGGATATATGACCAAATATAAAAAATTACTTACTTTATTCAACATTATGTTAAACTGTCCAATATTTATTGATGCCCGGAAATGGGGGGACTATGTACAAAAGGTTCTATAATTTCTAACTGGTTCATCTAATATGGATGAAAAATACCTTCAAATTAAAGCTGACAGTTTGTACTTCAACCTTGTTGTCATTGTATCCCTTCAAACTCAAAGTGCTAGAGTACAGAACCAAAGTGGGGCGTGGAATTCACATAAATGCTTCAATGCCGTATGATCGCAGTTCTCTATTGGCTGACAGGACTTGATGACGTGTACTGGTCGCCTGATCAAAACCTTGCCTTATCAATTACAGGCAATAGTGGAAAAAAGAAGAAGCCATATCTCAATTTAGGCATATCACTGATATTTGGGTTATGTTTATTCCACCCCAGGATGACAACAATTTACCATTGAAAAGCTGAATCTTCAATTTGAGTTGGCAATCCTTTTAATCCATAGGAATACATACATTTAAAATAAATAACTAAATAAATAACAATAATCGATCTTCATAAATCATATATCTGTGCAAGAAAAATGGAGTTGACTGATGACCAAGTGATGGCAATTTGTATGTCACACAAGGGGATACAATTTTACTTAGCATACCTTCCGTGAAGCATTTAAATTTGCTATGGAATGATTTATAATTGTTATACATGTTATCCATGTTGCATGTTGTTTATGAAACCTTTCAGGCATTATACTTGGTTTGTTCATAGTTCTATATTCCAGTTCTGGGTTTTCTCATTGTGACCTGAGAATAAACACAGCTATAAACCATGATATTCATAGCTAATTTAATAATTCACAAACAAAAAATATGTTTTGAAATATAATCAATTCCAAGGTTCTGGAATTTTGATGATGACCAAATTTGTGGTTTATCAATATAATTGATTTATATTCATGTTTAAGCCCAATGTCTGTCTTTTATTGATCCATTCCTGGGACACCCTCTCTCAAGGTCAGACATCACTCACAAATCGCATCACCATATTTTGAATTCATCCCTGTAAACCGCTGGCAATTGCTCAAGTTTCATAGAATGTGAAATAGGACTTTTGATTAATTGCCAATAATGTCTCTGTCAGATTTATTTCCCCCACATACTCTTCCCACTTTATGACATATGGTGCAGCAAATCCAAAGAAAGTTTGCTAGTAAGAAACTTAAAAAGGGAAAATATTGATATCCATGTCAATATCCTCATCTCTCCCAGACTATAATATTTTCAGCATTAGATTCAGCCTGCAACAAACTCACTCAATAGTAAAAAAGGATCTTATATCATGAGGTTTAACATTGAATGACTTCAATGGTACAAAAGCAATATGCTCAACCAGAGCCGGATTAAGGGTGCATGGGGCCCCTGGCTGTAATTTAAACAGGGGCCCTTCCATCAAAATTATTACAAGTGTAAGTACACAAGAAATTCTATTGAATTGAATTGTAATTATATTGAATTTCATCCACATACTTATTATTATTACATCATACGTTTACGAACTTTTCTCATGGCGAAGTCATCAATCAAGCTCAGCGAGCTTACAATTTAATTTTAAATACTCATAAGAGACAGCAGACTAAGTTTCTGTTGTCCCATGCAACTTCTAACTTAATTTGTAATTATTTTCAACTTTGAAAATGATCAATCTCCGCTGCAGTTTCTTGATGAAAGGGAGAGTGGGGCTGGACTTAGTAAGCATTTGTGATGTTTGGCCTTCAGTGAACACCAGGGGGGTATTTCACAAAGCTTGAGTAAGCTCTAAACCTGGCTTATTTCAGTTAGTCTGGATAGGTTCTCGTATAGCTGTTTCACAAAGCAAGCTTGACTAGATGCCAGTTATGTCGCTAAGGCAACATATGCCTTGGAGCAGGCTAAT
Source organism: Ilyophis sp. 1 JC-2022 (assembly GCA_022702515.1). Taxonomy (NCBI): domain Eukaryota; kingdom Metazoa; phylum Chordata; class Actinopteri; order Anguilliformes; family Synaphobranchidae; genus Ilyophis; species Ilyophis sp. 1 JC-2022. Next base: position 32,362,710 of record CM040396.1, read on the forward strand.
GTGGTTCAAGCTTGACTTATTTGCAGCCAGTGTTACACTGACACAAATTTCTCTTGACAGATTTTCACGTAAATATGAACATCTGTCGGCGCACATGTAAAGGCTGGCTTAACCTAAATTAAAGCAGAGACGAGAACGTCCTGTCGGAAGCTGCAGAAGTTGATTGGCCTGACCAGTCACGGTTGGGCAGTGTACATGTAAACAGAATGGATGAGATTCTGATGTACCGATAGCCTACAATGAAAGTTTTTGGTGGCAATATGATCGGTACGAATTTAATGAATTGCCTGAAAAACACAGAGAAAAAACATAAATGTGGACCAGGAGCAGACAAAAACAATGTAAAAAAAGATATAACCATATAACGATATAACTTCACACAGAAGAGACAAATCTATGGATCGCAGTTAACTAACGTTAATAAAAAATTTTTAAAAGATTAAACATTGCACATATAAACACCAAACTGCGTAGCTAACTATGTGATAATGTAACTAGGCCTATATAGTTACCTAGCCATGTATTACATTTGCATTAAAAATAATGACTAAATTTTACTTAGGCTAATTGTAGCCCAGTTGCAGTAAATTAGCCTACCAATTGCAGCCTACGAGGTGGTGTAGGCTACGTCGGCCATCCAGTAGTCACTGAGAAAAAAAGTAGCTACATTCCGATTATTTTACTTTATTAATTTAAGTTATTTTTTCCACTTATTTTTTTGGACGTTTTGGACTCTGAATTAATCGGTTATGGAGCAATAGTTAAGTTTGCCATTCCCATCCATAGGTTGTGTAGTCATTCGCCAGTAGTGAACAAACTGTGGGGCATGTTTGAAAGATTAAACTTTTGCCGTAACCTGTCAGCACACAAGCTAATACATCCTGCTTGCCCAGTAAATATGTCAGTATATATTGCAGTGGTTTGAAACTTTGGATAGAATGTATCCTACTAATCCTGTTGAAAAGTTCGTCTGTAATCTCCATTGCATTCTCATTTGAAGAGTTGCCTATCAGACTAGAAACACAACAGAACGTCCGGAAGGGAAGGCTCTTCCTGTGGATATGTTAGCTGGTACTTCCAAGCCCTGAGATTCACTGTACGCTCCCAGAGGCTAAATTGTGAATTAGCCGATGGGTTTCAAGATTGCAGTGACACCGACTTGGACTGGTTTAGAAGCAAAAAGTTAAAACTTTGTTTTTATTTGCAGGTTATGCTATAAAATAATTCCATTTATGTCATAATACTGTTTTTTGGTAGGATATCTGAAAAAAAACATTTTGTATTATTTTAGAGAAGTAGATTAGGCATATGGGTCTATGTAGGCAACCTACGAGTTGACGACATAGACATACGCAACATATGGTCGTTAAAGGAAATATTGGACCCGATTATGTCAAACAAATGTGTAAAACAAATGTGTCTTGACTGCTCCTGTTTCAACCATGGCATTTACTTTCATTGACAACCCTGTAGATGAGGGGGCACAGATAGTAAGGAGAGCGTTTCGAGATTGGATCCAGTCAGTGATGAACGCTACAGATTTTCCAGGGAGGGAATACTCTTGATTTGCTATTTGCTAGAGGCCGATGTTGCAAAAAAAAATGCATTGCAGTCAGTCCATTAGTGTACAAATTGTGTGCATGAAGTTGCGTTTTTTTGTAGCCTATACACCATTGGGAATGCCGAGAGCCTCAGCAAAGCCACTGTGTGCCATTCTGTGCATAAATTGTTCCTTGCCCTAAAAAAATGCCTAGATGTTTTTATAACATTTATAACAAACTGCACACCAAGGAAGGTTTTTACAGAATTGTAGGTATCCTATTTAATAGGTTATTGTATAGGTCCACAGCATCAATGTACACATAACCAAATGGTTTTCATACATGCACTGGCAGCATAACCAAATAGCCTATGCACTAACTTATACATGCAGCCTATACATGCTTAGCCTATACATGCAGAAGGCCCATGGCTTTTTGCACTGTTAGTTTTACCACAGCTATCTGGCTATATGGTGGTCATTTCACCATTTCTATAGATGATCTGCAACTCTGATTGCCTCTTCACCAACATTTTGATTTGTATTCCGATCTTTTCTGTCCCACTGTGATTGCTCCTAACTACACAACAAAAAGTACTATTAAATGACTATTTTTAATTGAGGTGATCCAAAGCACGTAGCACTGATTGCACAATAGGACTAAGGGACGCATTTATGCGCTTGTTAATCGATTCCCAGGCTGCGTCTCTTGCTTTAATTACTGTTATTAATAACTTATTTTTTTTACTGTTGCCTTTTTTGTAATTATAGACTTGTAATCTTCATTAACCTGCATAAGTTCCTGTTCCCCAGCTGTAAACGACACTGTATGTTATTTTTCCAATTTACTCTGATCGAATGTTTAAATTGACATTCACTTACTTGGGCTGTTTAAATAGTCCATGAACACGCACGTAACTTCATTCCCCAAACCTGGCTTTCATCAAGCTTGAATTAGATTCAACTCTTGAGCTGCAATCTAGCTTTGTGAAACGGAATTTATCCATGCTGTCTAACCTGGCTAATTGAAGCCAGGCTTATTTTAGCCAGCTTTGTGAAATACCCCCAGGTTTCTAGTTGAGAACTTAGGTCAGCACTGATGTGACTGAGGGGACAAATGGATCAGCACATAAGACAAGAAACTAGTTTTGACTCACTGTCACCATTAAAGGACCCATGGAGCTAAGTGATTTTATTTCGAGTTACAATCTAGCAGTCTAATTAATCGTCCAATCAGCCTCTCCAAATCAATTTATGCATTCTGGCAGCACAAATGACATCACCCAGGTACAAGATATACATAGATTTTTGCGAATGTAGGTCACCCTCCATGGCATTTAAGAGCTTTAGTGCAGAAACTTGCCAGGGATAAATGGTTGTGTATAAAAAGCAATCCATTGTAGCTGCACTAATGTAAATGACCACAAGAGAGCGAATTCAAAATTTAAATTTCAGCAAAACATTTGGGGACACTGCTCTGTATTGAATGAGACAATTTCACAATTTCATAATTATGTTATCCATCAGGCATTTTGGTATTTTGTGTGTGTTTGTGTGTATACAAACCTCAATTCCAAAAAAGTTTGGAAAGTGTAGGAATGTAAATAGAAACAGAAAGCAATGATTTGCAAATCATTTTTGACCTGTATTCAATTGAAAACAGTACAAAGACAAGATATTTAATGTTTTAAATAACCAACTTTATTGGTTTTTGTAAATATACGCTCATTCTAAATTTGATGCCTGCAATACATTCCAAAAAAGTCCCAAAAAAGGGACAGGGCAGGGGCATGTTTACCACTGTGTTACATCACCTGTCCTTTTAACAACACTAATCTTTTGGGAACTGAGGACACTAATTGTTGTAGTTTTGAAAGCGGAATTTTTCCCATTCTTACTTGATATAAGACTTCAGCTGCTCAACAGTCCAGGATCTCCGTTGTCGTATTTTACGCTTCATAATGTGCCACACATTTTCAATGGGAAACAGGTCTGGACTGCAGGCAGGCCAGTCTAGCACCCACACTCTCTGACTACGAAGCCACGCTGTTGTAACACGTGCAGAATGTGGCTTGGCATTGTCGTCAAAAGACATCATCTAGATGGCAGCATATGTTGCTCCAAAATGCATATGTACCCTTCAGCGTTAATGGCGCCTTCACAAATGTGTAAGTTACCCATGCCATGGGCACTAACACACCCCCATGACAGATGCTGGTTTTTCAACCTTGCGTTGGTCACAATCGGGATGGTCCTTTTCCTCTTTGGCCCGGAGAACACGCCGTCCATTATTTCCAAAAACAATTTGGAAGGTAAACTCATCAGATCACAGCACATGTTTCCACTTTGAGTCAGTCCATCTCAGATGAGCTAAAGCCCAGAGAAGTCGGCGGCGTTTCTGGATGTTGTTAATACATGGCTTATAATTTGCGTAGTAGAATCTTAACTTGCATTTGTAGATGCAGCGACAAACTGTGTTTACTGAACGGTTTTCCGAAGTATTTTCAAGCCCATTTGGTTATATTAATTACAGAAACTTGTCGGTTTTTAATGCAGTGCTGTCTGAGGGATCGAAGGTCACGGTATAATATTGGTTTTCGGCCTTGCCCTGTACGCACAGAGATTTCTCCAGATTCTCTGAATCGTTTAATAATATTATGGGAATTGGAGGGTGGGACTAGATTTAGCTGTAAATTATGCTGGAACAGTATGGAATACATGGTTTGTAAAATGGCTGTAAGTCATCAAGGGTCTGAGGTATCAAACGAGCCTCAAACCATCACTCTGCTGCCAGATATGCAGTAGATATGGATGGATCATTTTAAGGGTTGTTTCTCCTGATAAATTTTCCTATTGAAATCTATGGAAAAATAAGTCAGGAGAAGAAACCCTTCAAGTTATCCATCCATATCTACTGTATTTCTGGCAGCAGAGTGATGGTTTAACTACCGGAGAATAAGACTCCATGAAGGGGACAAACGAAGGTCTTATCCTATGACCTTTACCCTGTTCTTTGCGGAGTAAACGGTCCCGCAACCGATTGTCAATAGGGATGGCAGTAGACACTAAAGCATCTAGCGAATCGGACTGCTCGAGAATGGAGAGAGCATCCTGTACCGGTTCATCTAACGCCTCAGAAAATAATGTCATAAGCGGAGCTTCAGCCCAGCCTGTCTCACCTGCCAGTGCACAAAATTTTATGGCGGATTCTGCCACAGTGTCCTTACCCTGGCGAAGGCGATGCAGCCATCTAGCCGACTCCTGACCCGAAATGTTATGGTCAAAGACTGATTCCATTTCCTCCATGAGTGTCTTAGTGGTATTTCAAATCTGAGATTTCTCCCTGATTAAAGGAGTAGCCCAATCAAGCGCAGACCCAGAATGTAGTGAAAGAATGAAAGCTACCTCAGAGTCTTGATTGATAAACCGCGATGACTGGGCTTTTAAAAAAATCAAACATTGAGCAAAGAACCCGCAGCATTTGCCTGCTCTGCCGTCATAGTGGAGAGGAAGTTGCAACTTAGGTTCCCAACCAATCTAAGCAATGGGAACTGAGGGAGCGATAGCCTGAGCGGCAGGTGGAGATGCTTGGTGTGCAACTGTGATTGAAGCTGACTAACTTGATTAGTCAGTAACTGTTGTTTGGCCTCAATACCCCTGATGTATTCCTCAGATTTACTATCCCCTGACTGATCTCCCTGGGACAACCTTGCGGAATCATCCGTGATGGCTTGTTTGTTCTGTAATGGGTATTTAATTTGTCGGAGATTCAAACACGAAGGTGGGGGATTCAGAACAAGTCAGCTCACATTCGTGAGAACCAATAAAAGAGGGGAAAATAATTTAAAAAAATAAAGAAAAAACAGGAACTTCATTCCTTAAGGCTAATCAGTTAAAAAACGAAAATCAACCCACTAAATGGGCGAACTAGAAAACTAGTGAAATACCAACTAAATCTCCCGAGCTCAGCTAATGAGCTAGAACGGGAAATCTAGTAAACAAAAGAACACCTTCGGCTACCTTAGCTCAGAGCCGGAAGAGTGTAAAACCAAAACAACCTTGAGTCTCCTTGAGAACAGCAAAGGACAAAATAAATAGCCCAGAACGCTAACAGAAGGAAACAATTCTATACCTGAATAAATAGCTAATAGCAAGTCCCTCGTGAACGTAAACAAAGTTTAATATCAGGAGGTCGCTAGTACCTGGCTATATCTGGCTCGACTGCAATGTCGAAAAACAAACAAGCATCGGAGAAGCGGAAGTGAGGAACCTAAATACCCAGCAGGCAGAAGCACAGCTGAAAACAATAATGAGGATGGCAAACCCCGAAACGGAATGTGGAAAAAATCAGATTGATTCACAATCGTGAAAGCAGGATGAGAACCGCAAAATAAAATAAAATAAACAACCACAAACCACTACAGTGGCATGAAGGGGAGAAGCGCCACCACACTTGGTGAGTTGGAAATATTGGACATTAAATCGAAACTGTTGCTGCCAGCCCATTTGATTACTCGGATGCAGTTATTATCAGTGTTTGCAACGGCTTTCAGACAACATAAGATTATGTGCACATTATACAGTAGCATATTGTTTGCTGATGAAAGTGCACTGATTTTGTGAATGGGGTTTTCTACTAGCCATAATTGCACTTGTTCAAAGCTTATGACATTACTATCATCGTGATTTATCCCCTTTTTCAAAAATATGATTATGATGATTAACTTTTTATTACCATATCAAACTGTGCAAATACAATTGATTTCAGTGATTTGCTTATGGTGCATAATGACAACTTCTGTATGGATAGGCTACTATAAGCCTAGAAGGTACGGCATGCATTAGCTTGAACCATGTTGCCCTCTCTCTGGATTTAACATTAATCTTCTATAAACTGCACTGTTGTGTAATACATTTTTAAAATATGTTAATATAGGTATTAGAGTAATATACTGATTTTACAATTCCTTAACAATTATAATTATTCATAATTGTGCTAATTATCAATTATTTAATTGTGCTAATCTTATCAATTATTTGTAAACATTCATTTGAATGAAAAATATATCAATTTAGGCTGCACATTCATTGATGCAATATCATAACTAATTTCAGAATTAGAATGCATGTAAACAAATGATATCTTATTCATAACTGAGGTAGAACGAAAAATCGTCCTTGTGCACACGGTAATAATATCTGCATTTTTGTTTACAACATCGACACTTCTAAAGCTGTTGTCAAACCTGAGTGGATTTAGGCAGTTATTTAAAGCAAGATAGCCTGGGGGGAATTATATACAATGGCAAGATGCTAATTGTTAGCATTGCCCAAATTCAGGATTTACTAGATATAATTTGGCTACAACGGTGAGACCAGGACAGCATAACTACAGCTTAACATTTCTGGGGTAAGAAAAATGGGAGAACTATCCCTTTAAAGACCAGGCTAATGTGCGAGTCCCTGATTTGGATCGATCCCGGTAGATTCGGTGTACTCTTTCGATCACAACTGCTTCATCTACAACGGAGGGAATCCATTAGCTGTGTTTGGACAGATCTATGGGCTTTGGTTTGGAGAAATTTTATCGGACTGTTCACTTTCTCTCCCTCTTCGAGGCCTAACTTACCAGACGCAGGTTTGACTGTCAATGTTTATCTTCCATGCGCGCCATTTTCTTGAAGTAAGTCTACGGCAAGCAAGTCTTACTTCCGTCACCTCTTTCATAACACCTTGGAGTGCTAACGGGACATTTTCAAAATTAGAACCTATCAATTGTAGCTATTTTTTCATTAAGGTAATTATTACCTTATTACCTCCATTGGCTGAAGTTCTTCCCTCAGTAGGTTACATGGCGCAAATGTCTCCCAGTTGTTGTTTTAGCACATCAGCACTGCCGCTGTAGCTGGGATTCGGGCATTTCAACTGAGTCTTTGGATTTTTTTTTTTTAAAGGAGATGAAGTTTGAAAATCACGTTTATTTGCCATAGTTAGCCTACTACAGCAATTTTACTTACTTCACTTTTGAAATAAACTTGGGACATAGCATACGGATGGAAAAGAGGATGATCAAACAAGCTGAGGAGCTGTGAAATCAAGCAGCAATCTCTGTTGGTATAGGTGAAGTGATCCGTCATGCTTGACCATTTTTCCATAGCCAAATTTATGCCTAACAAACGCCTGGAAAGTTAACATGTTCCATGCTTTGAAGTGAAAGCTTGTCAATACTGGTGAGTAGCAATTGCTATACAAAGAAGTATTCTGATTGGTGGCCAGCTATCTCAACATGTTGCATAATTAAGACGCAATCATTGTTTTATTTGTGAAAATATTATTTATTGGAAATAATATTATAGTAGACGTATTATATTTAGACATAATACAGTATTTTTTAAAAATAGCATCTCATGAGCATCATTTAAACAGTCTAGTAGGCTATTATCTACCTGTTGTCCAGACAATAAAACTAATGAAACAAAAAAATAAATCGACAAAAAAAGAAGATGGCAGTGGAAGAAAATGTTGCTAAAGGAACTGGAAACGTATGATTATTCAGCACACACAAATTTATATTGCTTCTATAGTGGGGAGTCGGGTTTTGGAAGACCAGACGTGACAGAGGAGAATCTAAAAGTTATTCCTGTAGAGGAATAACCACAAGAGCAGAAAGGTTATTCGCGAAAGGAACAGGAGAAAATAAAGAAAAGGGAATAAAAACTCCCGACGTTGAGCCAAAAGAAAATCAACCCAGATAAGTGGGCGAAGGCTCAAGACTCGAGCAGAGATGAGGAAAGGAGAGAATAACTCTCACTCTCAATACGAGAGAGCACAGGTGGTGACAGAAATAGAGAATAAATAATAGCCACCCAGACTATAGGGCGAGAAAACTTGTAGGTTCGAGTAGTAAAAAGAAAAGGAGAGAAACACTTCTCGTTCTAAATACGAGAGAACACTAGTAAGAAAAGCAAAGGATAAAAAAGGTAATAAAGGCAACTGTCTCTTAGAAAACAGTAAGAAGCCAGAACGAGGAACAAAAATTGCAGAAGAGAAAATCTAAATCCTATAAAGGAACTGTAATGCAACTAAAGAAAGTCCCATGTAAAATGAAAGCAGAGCTTTAAAATGATGTGGTCGCTTAGTACCTAGACCTATTACCGGCTTCGTGGCAAAGAACAAATGACAACACGGAAGCGCCGAGACCGGAAGACGCAGGGCTTAAATAGCCAGCGGAACACCTGAACAGGTGAGGGCCATGAGTGCCAGGTGGCGAAAAAAACCCGGCGAGGACGTCGGACCGAAGCTGCGAAAACAACCTCCGCCGAGAGCGAACGGCAACCTGCGAAACCGTGACAGCTTCATACAGCAAATTTCAAAACCTGCTGTGGCAAATTTGGTTAGAATTATGGAAGTGCTGCTGTTCTCTTTGCCACTGCAGATGAAAATAAATAGAATGTGTAGAATTCAGAGATGTCATCCACTGCTTTGTCACTTTAGATGAAATACCTGTGTACAATTAACCCCTCACAGGACCCAACTAATTTATCCACACAGGTACTGTGTTTTGTTTTTGATAGCCCTTGCGACTACTGAAGTTAATATGAAATTGAAAATATTTTTTTATTATCCTGGGACCGAAGGAAAGGTGAGCAACAGCAGAGTGTGAACACAGTGTGGCCTGAGCAGAATGCCCCCAATAACCTTCTTGGGGTAGAAAAACCTGTTCTGCGTGTACTGTATTCATAGCAGATGGGGTATTTGGACTGAAGGCACATATTATACTGCCATAACCATGACTCATGGATTATGAAAAAGACCAAATCTTTGCTACCACTTTGGATAGGCTAGGTTAGGCAGTGCGCTGAAAATGCTATGAGTTTTTTTAAATCAAATAGGCTGATGTTGATATTTTAACAGCTTGTTCCTCTTGGGCCTAGGTAGTGTGTGCCTTTGGAAAAGGAGTGTATCTCAGCAGCTATACAGAAAACAAAGTTTACGTTTAGAATAGAATACACGGTTCTTGATATTAAGACCAGCTTCATGTTTCCTAATGGGGACAAAAAAATTATTTCCAGGTCTGTTGGAGGATATTCACAGCAGTCATTCATGGAAGACCAGGTCATTGAAAAGAGCTAGCTAGTGATGGATCCGAATGAGAGGAACTTGGGTCCCTTGTGACAATTCCAGCAGAACAGAGCAAACACCCATCTGCATTTGCTAGGCAATACAGCGAGGGTAGTCAGCTATATCTAATATGTTGTCTGTTCATGTATTAAAATCAATGACCATCATCACAAACCCATAAGTTCCATACAGGCTATACAAATTGCATATAAAATAATAAATACAAATAAATAAATATAGTATAGATATAACATGGTACATGGGTAATGACATTTTAATAGGCAATTAATTAGTAGACCAAATCTTTGACCTTTCAAAGTCATAAGAAGGGTAAACTTAACTAGATTTGTGCACCGACTGAAATCCATCAATTCACACTTCCAATTATTATTCAAAAGAGCACAGTATTTATACAAAGAACATTAAATTAAACGATTGACAATTATGCAAAACCAAATGCAATATGCAATTGAAACAAACCAATCACTTTTTCAGTCATCACATATATTTAGCCAGCATATTTGGATAACCTGCATTCAATGACACCACAGATGACTATAATTTCCTCACTTTAAATTACCACTTCGATTATTTTTTGACAAATCAATTTTTTTTCTTACAGTGTCCTCAGGGCCCACATTTGAATTTGAGGAGTCAACTGAAGTGCATGGAGCTTGGATAAGTTGAGCATTTTGTTAGATGCTGTGACGTTTTCTGACATTTCCTTAAAAAATTTATCATCACATGATCAGCCTCAACCCCATAAGACTTTGGCGTGACAGTACTATGCTCTCTAATAAATACTGTGCACTGTAATTTTTTTATGAAATGCTTTAGTCTTGTTTTAAAGTTCTATTTATTTTTATTTGAACTTGCCTTTGGTCTTAACGTGAGCACAACCCTTGACTACCCATAATGTATTTTGACCTCTTGTCCAAATGTTTTTGTTTCTCCTAGCAGGAGCGGCACAAACACATTTATAAGCATACTTGAAGCTGTTGCCACAATTTTGAAGGTCTTTACATGATTTAAGAAGGGAGGCAAGGTGTAGCCTGGCTTGACCTTCAGCATGTGCATTAATCTGATCTAATTAACCATACAGCTACTTTTCAATACAGCTTTTTATAGGTTTATTATTGTAGTTGTTGCAAGCTATATTTTGCTCCAGTACATAGTAAGCCAATGCCTGACAAAGGATGAACATGGTAAAGCAAAAAGTGTTGGGATCAACAAAATACGTATCAATAATCTGCCAAGTGCTCAATTAAACATAATAATAATACAATAAGTATGTAATTGTGCATGCCTACAACAGCTGGGGCTCTATCTTGGCGATCTTAGTGCTTGGTCTAAATACATGGCGTTTAGGGTTACAGTGCATTTAGGGCATGTCCTAGTCCACTTTTGTTATTTAGATGGCGTGTTTTTTGAGTGTTAGCACCGCGCAACGTGCAAATAGTCTCTTCATTAATTATAGGTGTATCTTGGGCGTAACATGCAATAAACCAATCAAAATGTCATATCCCATTCTTTTTAAAAGCCTGCATTTCCACCTTGGCGGATTGCTTATATGATGGCGAAACAGACATGCTCGTGCGTGTGTAGTGCGAGCAAGTAATAGGCTATATAGATCAATAGTATGATCAATATTATTTGGACTAACCATTATGACGTGTTTTGATATACACGATAATAATCTTTAACATTAGGGTTTAACACCAGCACGGGTTCCCAGTAATTCCCGACAGTGCTGTTAGAAAATATAACCTATGCGGTTACATTTTGTTAAAAGCACCTGCAACAGCTGAGAATAAGCTACCAGAAGGGTTTCCGTCCCACCTTAGAAAACGCCAAATTAGCCTGCTTGTTTAACGAATTTTGTTTGATTATACAATGAAGCATTGTCAAACATATATTCCCATGAGGCTGTTCTCATGGAGTTCTCGAAGTTCAAGCTTCACCCAAAGTTCATTGTGTGCATTATAATATTGATTAGTATCATAAATATTGTTATTTTGCCTTAATGATGTAAACACGAGTAAATACACTAAAGCTGTCAGGTTGGGAACCCATAGGTTCACACATATTCCCCCTTGTTTTATAATGTCCTGCTTATGTAAATGTGACCAACCTGTTTTACTGGTATAATGCTTTAATAAGTCCACTTTCCCATGAAGACCGTGAAAAGTGGGATTTACAGTAGGGGAAACAGACCTGCTCCTGCATGAAGTTAAAGCACGCATGCAGAGAATGGCATTACAATTTATTCTGAATTAATTGAGTAATGTTCTGCAAATTTGTTTTCGTTTCTAATTAGATTCGTAGTTTTCTTTAAAATCGTTTCAGCAGGGTTTTTAGTAAGATGAGAGCATGGAAACCGTAATTTTTTAAATATGATGGAACGAAGAATAAGGTTACAATTCAGTTAACATGGAACAGAACTGAAATGTCCGTCTATTGCAGTGCGACAGTTTTCCATTCAATAACAATTCACGCATTAGGTGTAAATTACAATTCACGCATTAGGCTTGATATAAGTGTTATCAGCAAAGTTTTTAATGGATAGCCATTGTCCCGTAACAGAAGATTGTCCCCCCAGAAGATTACAGGAATTATTGGCAAATATAGGCGAAATCATAGCTTGATCCAGGATAATTGCGAATAGTCTATACATGTAACCTTACATGTACTATCGCACATCGCCTGGAGGTTGATGGAGTGGGCTAAAAGCAATTTAATTGGCATTCCCCTTCGCTGAGGGACAGGTATGTGGTCTTTGACCCATGGACCCTTTTATTATTATGCATTTTTTGTTATAGCCTACACAATAATAATATTTCATGTTGTAATCTTGATATTTTTAGTCATGCTTGTGTCTATGTAGACACACTTATATGCGCCGTTAAAATAACATGTAAACAACTGCGACATGACTTTAGACCAGGGGCCACATGTATAAAACCCAGAGTAAAAGAATGTGTAAAAGAACGCTCAGGGTGAAAGTCAGAAATCTGCTTAAAAAAAGTTTAGAATTTTTTACCTCTGCCTTTCGGTCACTACGTCGCCATATCACACTGACGCCAAACATTGCGTACATATGGTGTCCAGCGTGTGCTGAGATACGCAGATTTTATACATCTGATTTTCTGCATGGAAACTCCCTTACGCAGCTTTCTGAGGGCATTTTTTTACTCTGTTTATACACTGTTTATGCATGTGGCCCCAGGTTTGTGGTGGTTTTAGCCAGGTGTAAAAGAGCAAAGACGCTTGCGTTTTGGTTAGCGCCGCTCAGCACCGCGTGTAAGACAGGGCCCCTGATCTTCGATTAGTATTGTTTATTTCACCAAAATATATAAATGCGTATAAAGATGTCACATGATCAATATATGTGATCTCGTTAGAGGATTTAATAAGAAATTAACAGCAGGCTGAGATGTATTGGAACTAAATATTGAGACAATCAATGGTAATAGCTCCAGCAGTGCTTTTCCTAAATAATGTAAAAAAAATCTATAATTGCTTAAAAAAGGTTTTGTGAAGCGTGGTTACCATTGGAGAAATTTAAAATAACTGAAAAATTAAAGATCTTTGTAAGAGCAGTGATAATTTTTTCTATAATTTTGAAGAGCTGGCTCCTAACCAAGAGAAACGCCAAATGACACTGAATTTGGATTCAATGAACATTTTTTTAGTTGATGTGAATGGTCTCTCTCTACTCCAAAAACTGTGTTTTCTAATAAACCGTATAATGTCTTTCTTTTCAAACAATCACGTCTACCGTATATCAGTATGTTGAAGTCACTATCCTTTAAAAAAAAAAAAAAAATGAATAAGTAACATGTGGAGAAGACTTATGGGGATTAAGGTTGTGAACTACTTGTTGTAGTTCACAACCCTAGTGTGATTAAATTGCCGTCAGAGGTTGCACCCATATCTCTGACTGAATAGGAATGCACCTACATTCAAATAATGCCACCAACTAAAGAAAAGTGCCCTAAAACTGTATCTTGCTGGGCAATAAGGCTAGTGCCATTGTTGAAGGCTTTTGTATGACTAATAAACCTAGGACTAGACCTTCATTAACTTCAGGGACAGGGTTTTACTCCAACACAATGACACTAAACTAGGTAAACTAGGTGCCAGCACTCTGCGTATTTACACAATGTGCAGGAATTCTACAGCCATTTTCAGCCGATGCCACTTGCCTACTATATACTCACTGCTACCAATCTGCAAGCCCTGTGGTTAGCTAACACACCATGACTGAGTAAGTTCCCATTTAAAAGACAAGATGTGATCTTGTTGAAATTTGTCCTACCATCCTGAAGAAAAAAACTACATAATTATTGGAGCGTCAGCTGGTATTGAAGGTGATTTCCTATCCTGAGGGTTTTTTTTAATATGTAAAAAATAATCATAGAAAATGTCAGAATATTTATCAAGATTATTCAGCTAGACTTGGATGTTTTATAAGCAGTGTTCCATAGTAGACACACTTCTACGCATTAGCTTTGCAGAGTTTGAGGAAGAATGTCTTGCCGTTGATGGTAAGGGGACAGGAGAGGCCATGTGACTGCACAGAATGTTGTTTGTATTGTCATCCAAGTTAAAAATAATAAATTAATGAATAAAAATAACAAGAACATAGTTTTATGTCAAATTCAGCCCCTTTTTTGCCTCCAGAATATAGTCCCCCCTTTCCTTTTATATCCAGACAAGTCTTGTATTTCATGTATTTTGTCAGCTATGGCACATATCTACAGTACACTTGACAAACTATTTGAAATGCAGTTCTATTTGATGTTATCTTTTTTATTTATTTATTTGTTACATGGATATTCGCACGGTATTTTTTTATATAAAAGTCATATTAACATTGTCAGATATGTTCAAATGTGTCTAATCACAGCTGCTTGGTGGTTTGTCCTGTTTAGGAGCTGTTCTTGCATATGGGCCCCACAGGGTGGGCACTTTTTTTCACCAGGGACTGTGCCAGTACCGGCAGTGCACAGCAGCCCCGCAGGGTGGCAAATGGCCATATCGTCACCCAGATAGGGGGGATTTCAGTCGGAGGCTCTGTCTAATCACACTATCGAATCAATCAATATAATCAATCGATGGTAGTGTTGTATAATGTAGAGGGAATTTAGCTTCAGAGTTACGGATTAGTATGACATTAAAACATGGAATATTCAAGGCTATCCACTTTTAGCCTTGTTCAAAACTTAGTTTTTTCCCCAACGAGAGGTTGGCAGTATCTGTTCTGTTGCAGTTATACTGTGGCATTGTAGTATTGCTTGCCCCTAGTGGTTAATATTTACAAGCTCTAAGCTGTGGACTTTTATTTTGATATAGTATGTTCAGCTTCCTGTTAAGCAAAGGAAGTGACTCTATCCAGGAAGTTCAGTAGTACTGATAAATGTACAGGCAATTCACACATGTCAGAAGTAATCCACTTCATCTGCAAACTTCTTGTTCTTTTCAAGAGCATCGTCCGTACGTATTATATATTTTATGTTTGTTGACATATCTACATTGATATTTGTGGAAATTAGTAGATTTAAATGAGTTTATTTAATTCCATAGGCATAACATGTGCTCGCTGTTTCTAGCACTGTATAACGCTATGGCAAGTCATGCTAGCTTCTATAGCCTGATAATATCATAGTATATTGTTATTGTATTCTTTTGTATTGCAAGACATTTACGTTTAAGCTAATAAGTGCTATCCTGTATGTCTTTGTCTTGTAGTTTCACCCTTTTAAAAACCAGTAAACCTGTTGACAACGAAGCAACGTCTCCAGAGTCTTGGTTGAAGGAAGGTGTTTATCTGACTGTCGAATCACATTGTTCAGTGTGCAGTGGCGGCAGTACAGTGAAAGGACGATGCTCTTGAAAAGAACAAGGTGACGCAGTACTCATGGAACACTGAATTTGGCATCGTATATTAGCATTTTGAACAGTTAATATAGCTACTACAGCATATAACTATTTACTATTCATATCAAACATGACAGAGAATCAGTCATTGTCAATGAAAACAAGATCTCATGTCTCATGCTCCTCCCGGCATTCAAGCAGATCATCCACAAATAATGCCGCTGCAATAGCCAGGGCTAAGGCAGAAGCCGCTAAAGCGCGCCTGTCTTTCGCTGAGGAGGAGATGAAAATGAAAATGGAGAAAGCTCACCTGGAGGCTTCAATAGAGAAGCTGAACGTAGAGAAGGAAACTGCTGCAGCGGTAGCTGAAGCAGAGGCCTTAGAGGCAGCAGCTAATGTCAGTGAAGAGCAACACAGCTCCAAGCACCAGCTAGATGCAACTCCACTTGACCCTGTACATTGCACAAGAGACTATGTTGCGGAGCAGGCCAAAGAATGCGAGCACAGACATGTAGTTCAGAAAACGGTCCCAGTCTCTCAAGACGTGGTTGGAGGGGCATACACAGAGTTAACACCTCTTCACTCTGTCCACGCCCCACACCTAAAAACAGAGAGCTGCCTTTCTGCTAACACCACATATGGCTCCCAGCATTCCCCTCCACCACCAGCTCGACGTAAGTCTCAGAACCCATTTCTTACCTCAGACACAAACCAACGTTCTAGACATGGCCATGACAGCATTACCTTCAAGGATGACATCACTCAGATCCCCCTTTCCCACGGCCATATATCACAGCAACATTACACAGTCGACAGCAATCTTCTACCTTCTCTTTCCCGCAGCCAAGTACCACGTGGCATTTCCCACAGTGACCCTAACATGACAGATTTTGTCAGATTCCTCGCTCGCCGTGAACTCGTTACCACTGGTCTACTCCACTTCAACGACCAACCAGGGAGCTACAGACCATGGCAGCGCTCATTCCAAAATACAGTCGGAGATTTGAACTTGACATGCAGTGAGGAAATAGATCTTCTTGTGAAGTGGCTGGGAAGCGAGTCAGCTGAGCATGCAAAACGCATAAGAGCAGTACATGTCAACCAGCCAGAGAGAGGATTGAGGATGATATGGGCCAGACTAGATGAGTGCTATGGCTCACCCGAGGCGATAGAGAAAGAGCTATTTCAAAAGCTAGATAGCTTTCCTAAAGTTAGCAACAAAGATTACTCAAAGCTACGAGACCTGAGTGATCTTCTCATGGAGATTGAGGCAGCCAAGGCTGATGGAGGTCTTCCAGGGCTTTCTTATCTCGACACTGCCAGGGGTGTCAATCCTATTGTTCAGAAGCTACCTTACGGTCTACAGGATAGGTGGCTATCGGTTGGCTCCAAATACAAGCAACAGCACGGTGTGGCTTTCCCCCCTTTTTCAGTTTTTGTTGACTTCATCAGCCAGCAAGCTAGAATTAGGAACGATCCAAGCTTCAACCTCATGGGTCAAACAGATGCTCCTAACAGAGGTGCAAGAGACAGGCCTCCCTGGAAACAAAACAGAGAGAGGTTTCCGTTTACAATACAAATGCTTCTGACACGCTATCCCCTGATCAAGATCCCAACAGGATGTGTCCTATCCACAACAAGCCGCACTCCCTGCGAAAGTGCCGTGCTTTTCGGGAGAAGCCTATAGAGGAGCGGAAAGCTTTTCTCATGCAAAACCGTATTTGTTTCAAGTGTTGCGTGTCTACTTCCCACATCGCCAAAGAATGTAAGTCCAGCGTTGGATGCAACGAATGCGGAAGTGAGAAACACACATCTGCTCTCCACCCAGGACCGGCACCTTGGAACAAAGGAACAGGGCCCTCTTCGGAGCATGGCGAGGAGCAAGACCCCACCCCATCCTCAGAGGTGACAGCCCAATGCACACAGGTCTGTGGAGGTGATCTCGCTAACAGATCCTGCTCAAAAATCTGCTTAGCGAAAGTCTACCCCGCTGGTTGCAGAGACAGAGCAATGAAAGTGTACGTGATTCTCGACGAGCAAAGCAACCGATCACTGGCTCACTCCGAATTCTTTGACGCCTTCAATATCCAAGGCCCCAGTTCTCCATACTGTCTCAAGACCTGTTCAGGAGTGACGGAGACTATGGGAAAAAAGGCGTCCGGCTTTCTCATAGAATCTTTAGATGGGAAGCTAGCCCATGCTCTGCCAAGCCTACTGGAGTGTAACGAGATTCCGGACCACAGGGTAGAGATTCCCACCCCCGGTGCTGCTCTCCACCATGCCCACCTTAAAGCAGTGGCTCACCTCAACCCACAGCTTCCATCATGCTCCTTCTCGGCCGAGATGTAATCAGACTGCACAAGGTTCGCAAGCAAGTGAATGGTCCTCACGATGCTCCATACGCCCAGAAACTCGATTTGGGATGGGTGCTCGTGGGTAATGTCTGCTTAGGGAGTGTTCATAAGCCAGTGACCGTGAACACATACCACACTAACATCTCAGAAGAAGGACGCTCAACCATCTTTGAGCCTTGCCCCAACATTTTCCATGTGAAGGAGAGGTATAGCCAACTGTCTTCAGATTCTGCTGTGGTGCGCTCTAGAGAGAGACCTACCTGCAGTGACGAAGATACTCACCTGGGCTGCGCAGTGTTCCAGCTTACGAACTGAGATAACAAAAGGGCTCGTTCCATTGAGGACATTGCATTCATCGATATAATGAAACGAGGCCTCGAGAAAGACGACAGTAACAGCTGGGTAGCTCCGCTGCCATTCAGAGTGCCAAGACGTCGCCTCCCTGATAACAGAGTGCAGGCTCTTAATCGACTCTCTTCACTTAGACGCAGCTTGGATAGGAAGCCAGAGATGAGACAACACTTCTTTTCATTTATGAAAAAGATATTTGAGAACAACCATGCTGAAGTGGCACCTCCTCTTAAGAAAGAAGAAGAGTGGTGGTGCCTACCTACCTTCGGGGTATACCATCCAAAGAAACCCGGCAACATCCGAGTAGTATTCGATTCTAGCGCTAAGCACAATGGAGTGTCCCTCAACGATGTTCTGTTAACAGGGCCAGATCTCAATAATGCTCTCCTGGGAGTTTTAATCAGATTCCGCAAGGATGCCATTGCCGTGACCGCTGATATACAGCAAATGTTCCATTGCTTCCTCGTGAGGGATGAGGACCGGAACTTTCTCA
This sequence comes from Ilyophis sp. 1 JC-2022, assembly GCA_022702515.1. NCBI lineage: Eukaryota > Metazoa > Chordata > Actinopteri > Anguilliformes > Synaphobranchidae > Ilyophis > Ilyophis sp. 1 JC-2022. Next base: position 32,381,449 of record CM040396.1, read on the forward strand.
GATTCTTATGGTTCCGGAACAATGATCCTACTCAAGACATCATCGAGTATCGGATGAGGGTCCATGTGTTTGGGAACAGTCCCTCCCCAGCAGTGGCTATCTACTGCCTCAGACAGTCCGTCAAGGAAGAAGAGCCTGATGTCAAGCAGTTCGTGAACCGTGACTCCCTACAGCTGAAGCTGCTGTCAGCTTGCTGAAGAGGACACAAGGCATTCTCGCTAAATCAAACTTGAGATTGCACAAAATCGCCTCTAATAGCAAAAAGGTCATGGAAGCCTTTGCACCCGAGGACCGTGCTAATGATCTGAAAGACTTGGACATAGGCTCAGACTCTCCACCAATGCAACGCAGCCTCGGCCTCTGAGATCTCGTGCCTGACGCTTTCACCTTCAAAGTCACCAACGAAGACAAGCCATTCACACGACGTGGTGTTTTGTCGGTTGTGAACAGTGTCTACGACCCTCTGGGGTTCATCGCCCCAGTCACAATTCAAGGCAAGCACATCCTCAGAGAGCTCACCCAGAAGAAAGGTGACTGGGACTCCCCATTGCCGCAAGAGATGGAAGATGCATGGGTTTCTTGGCGTGACTCCCTCAAAGACCTGAAGGACCTTCACATCTCAAGACCCTACACAACAGTATCCCCCTCTGAAGCCACACACAAAGAGTTATTTGTCTTTTCGGACGCTTCAACAAAAGCAATAGGCGCAGTCGCGTATCTTAAGGTGACAGATGCAGATGGTGACTACCATGTAGGCTTCATCATGGGGAAGGCGAAATTAACTCCTCAGCCCGAACACACTGTCCCAAGACTAGAGCTTTGTGCTGCAGTCCTGGCTGTAGAACTGGCGGAGCTCATTTCAGCAGAGATTGACATGCAGTTTGATGCAACAACTTTCTACACTGATAGTAAGGTGGTATTAGGATATATTAACAATGAAACCAGGCGCTTCTACGTCTATGTAAGCAACCGCGTAATACGGATTCGAAGGTCGTCTTGTCCAGAGCAGTGGCGGTACGTACACACAGACCAAAATCCTGCAGACTATGCTACCAGGTTTGTCAATGCCGCTCACCTCTCAGACACAACATGGCTGCATGGGCCAACCTTCCTGAAACATCCTGCTCAGGGTCCACCAGAGAAAGAAACCTTTGAGCTAGTCGATCCCACAACAGATACAGAAGTCCGCCCACAGAATTCCACCCTCAACACAATGACTACAGCCAAGCAGCTTGGATCTCAACGCTTCTCTAAATTCTCTATTTGGACGTCTTTGGCTCATGCCATTGCTCGCCTCACTCACATCGTTCAAAACGTCCACAACGATCAAGCCAACAAGTGCAGCGGCAGCAAAGGCTGGCATCTATGTCAGGCAGCATATTCAGTTGAACAACTCGCACAGTCCCGACGCACCATTATCCATGCCGTACAAGAAGATGTCTACGCTCAAGAACTTACCTGTCTCAAGAACAATGAGAATATTCCCCAAAGCAGCCCTCTCAAGACCTTAGACCCCTTCATCGATTCGCACGGTCTTTTAAGGGTCAGAGGTCGCATCGGTGAAGTAAAACTTGAACAAGATGAGAAGAATCCTCTTATAATTCCCAGCAAACACCACGTTGCAACCCTGCTGATCAGACATCATCATCATCAAACATTGCTTCAGGGAAGACTTTTCACGGAAGGGGCCATCCGTGCCGCTGGTCTTTGGATAGTTGGTGGCAAGAGACGGATAAGCAGTACCATATATCAGTGTGTCACCTGTCGCAAACTTCGTGGAGCTTTCCAAACACAGAAGATGGCCGACCTTCCAGCTGACCGTCTCTCTATGGAACCTCCATTCACAAATGTTGGGCTTGATGTGTTTGGTCCTTGGAACATTGTTTCACGTCGTACGAGAGGAGGTCTCGCCCATAGTAAGAGATGGGCTGTCATATTCACCTGCATGACCGTGAAAGCAGTCCACATAGAGGTGATAGAATCTCTGGACACATCAAGCTTCATTAACGCCCTCAGACGTTTTCTTGCCATCCGTGGCCCAGTCAAGCAAATCCGTTCAGACAGAGGGACAAATTTTACTGGTGCCGCTAAGGAACTGAAGGTCCCTTCGAACATTGACGGTGCCTCAGTTGAGAGGTACCTGACCGAACATAATTGCTCTTGGATCTTCAACCCTCCCCATGCCTCTCACATGGGTGGTTCCTGGGAGAGGATGATCGGGATGACTAGGAGGATCCTCGACTCAATGTTTCTGCAGCACGAGCCTACAAAGTTGACACATGAGGTACTTACCACTCTCATGGCAGAGGTGACAGCCATCATCAACGCCAGGCCACTCGTCCCAGTGTCCACTGATCCTACCGACCCTCTCATACTTACACCTGCTACTCTCCTCACCCAGAAGACTGGTCTCCCCTCTTCTCCTCCAGGTGACTATGGAGCTAAGGATCTCTTTAAACGCCAGTGGCTTCAAGTCCAACACCTGGCCCAAACCTTTTGGAGCAGGTGGCGGAAACAGTATCTTTCTTCGCTGCAACCTCGAAGAAAGTGGCAGACTAGCCAGCCTGACCTGGAGCCAGGAAGCATTGTGCTCCTCAAAGACGAGCAACTGAAAAGAAACCTATGGCCTTTGGGGCTTGTTACTCAAACCTTCCCCAGCAAAGATGGCAGGGTGCGGAAGATAGAAATCAAAGTCTCCAAGAAAGATGGGAGTAAACTCTTCTTAAAGCCTGTCTCAGAGACAGTCCTTCTTCTCTCTCCGAAAATGGACTGTAAACAGTAACCTTGTCATTAATGATGTTTAATAGTGGTGCTTAATCTCGCCAGACGGGGAGTGTTCTGTTGCAGTTATACTGTGGCATTGTAGTATTGCTTGCCCCTAGTGGTTAATATTTACAAGCTCTAAGCTGTGGACTTTTATTTTGATATAGTATGTTCAGCTTCCTGTTAAGCAAAGGAAGTGACTCTATCCAGGAAGTTCAGTAGTACTGATAAATGTACAGGCAATTCACACATGTCAGAAGTAATCCACTTCATCTGCAAACTTCTTGTTCTTTTCAAGAGCATCGTCCGTACGTATTATATATTTTATGTTTGTTGACATATCTACATTGATATTTGTGGAAATTAGTAGATTTAAATGAGTTTATTTAATTCCATAGGCATAACATGTGCTCGCTGTTTCTAGCACTGTATAACGCTATGGCAAGTCATGCTAGCTTCTATAGCCTGATAATATCATAGTATATTGTTATTGTATTCTTTTGTATTGCAAGACATTTATGTTTAAGCTAATAAGTGCTATCCTGTATGTCTTTGTCTTGTAGTTTCACCCTTTTAAAAACCAGTAAACCTGTTGACAACGAAGCAACGTCTCCAGAGTCTTGGTTGAAGGAAGGTGTTTATCTGACTGTCGAATCACATTGTTCAGTGTGCAGTGGCGGCAGTACAGTATCTATATATAAAGCAAGAGGCATGTTCTTCAAATATCGTAGTTGTACCCTCGTACCCTTTTCAAACATGTGCAGGTTTTTCAACCTTTAAATGAATATTTCACTTTCCTGTGTTTTTTTTACACCATCTATTCACAAAAATAAACGTACATATCTGTTTTATATATATATATTTTTGAGTGCAGCAGTCTCAGTTTGCATTATATACAAACAAGGCAAAACACTAAGCATCATTTTATATATTTTTTAATAATCTGTTCATATGCACACGTCTTGCATGTCTTTCTGTAATGGCCCTCAACCGTTTGGTGGAGCACGTTTTGGGTCTCTGTGTCTTGTTGGGGAGTGTGTTGGACTTGACTCATAAACCAAATGGTAGAGATGGCTCAATCAGGTGGGGTTGGGTCCGACATGTTTTTCGGCAGGATATCGGGACTCGGGGTGTGCAATACTAGGTGGTTGAGCTGGCCATTAAAGGGTTAAACCACAATCTTGTGAAGGCCCCAGCCAGCCATTATAAATCACTCTTGTCATCAGAAACCTCTTCAAGTATCTAAAATATTTTTCATCACACACAAAAATTCTAATCAAAAACATACACAAAATCTGAAATAGTATTTAAAAACTCCAGAATCCAAACTCTTACATGGCAAACATAATACTGTTTGCTTAACTTTGACTAGTCCTTTGCTTTTCCTTACAGTACGAATAAATAGAAATGCTATTTTCTTTTTGAAATAGTTAGGTAAATGCTGATTTCACCAAACCAAAATTACATTGTGCATTTATTTGTACTGTAGGGTGCGGTTAAGGCCAAGAACTGAATGAATTCAGTGCTATATCCAAAATTCCCCTGCATTTCCAGTTCACACACATTGCCTTTCATCTTTCCTTAAATACATTTATTGCAAACTACTTTTTCCCATTATATAGGACTTTGATTTAACGTTCATGTATTAATGTACTTGCACAATGCCATTTTAGCATGCGCAAAGTGATCTTAATTTATGTAAAGATATTTTTTATAGATATTTCATATTATTTGTATATTATTCATTGGTAATAGCCTCTGATAGGACTTATCTCAATATGTATATATATATATATATATATATATATATATATATATATATATATATAAAACACCCATCAAATCAATATTTGAATGATGCATTTAAATGTAAGGGTGCAGCAGAGATGTAATTATGGGATTGAAATTTGACCATGGTCATATGTGATGTGAATACCTTATTCAGATCGACAACAAGGATGATTTAATCTGTGACGCTATGCTTCACAGTTTAAATGCATTTCATCGTTATACAGTCCCTTCAAATTAAGACTTCAGCCAATGCAGGATCTATGTAAAAATAACTGAAACTTAAAAGGCTGAGAAATATTTTAAATCTCATTATTTTTCGACAAGCTAACTGTTCAAATTTAACCTGTTAATTTCAAGTTAATATAATGTTGTATTAACATATGTAAATGTCTTCCTAATTAAAATATATGAGCATTATTCACCTCCATATGTCAACATTTTAATACAATACATATCTTTAATTGATATTGTACAATATATGCATTAAATCAATTCTGATAATTGCTACTGACAGGCTGAAAGACAATTAAACAAGGTGTTTATGATGTCAATGTGTATCCCTTCAAGAAGATAAAGGTTACAAGTTAAAAGCAGAATTAATACCACATTGCATAGGTTAATTAGCTTTCAATACAGCGGTTCATAAATCCTTAAAACAAATGGAACTATCTCTTGTATGAGAGGCTTGGAAATGAATAATGAAATGATATCCTCACAACAGACTTGCTGACATTTTGTTTGCCCAAGAAATGAAGCATGAACCTGGTGACATTGTAGAGATTAAACTTGCATTCATTAAATATTCATCTATTAAACTGTATTTATTTATTTATTTATCTACTCCTCAGCACCATTTAAGATATTCCCAGCACTGTGTGTGTGTGTGTGTGTTTAGTCACATTTATAATTATAATTATTAACTGCTCAAATTTGAGAAAAATAAATCACAGTAACGTGTATTTTTATAACAGATTGTGTAAGGTTTATAGTCACACTAATGTAGATGCAGTTAAGAGAATTATTATGCACCTTGCACATACAGTATAAGGTGTACCTTGCACCTCTGAGGGTAAAAACCTGCATACCTCCAACCTCAAAGCATATCATGGGGTTACATCAATTGCAAAATGCAACCCTTCATTTATTAATGAATGAATAACTTTGACCAACTTTTACATTTTCCAGCAGTCTTATTCTTTTGTTTTTGACATTTGTGAAAAAATTTAAAATGTGTAATGGTTGTACACTACTAAAATGGTTCATGGTGGACAACCTTTATTTCCCCTCTAATTAGGGGAATGTGTTAGAACAAAGGAAAAACACGTAAGATATTTGTTTCTGCATCATGAATGATTGTTTAGTGATGCTGTATGTTATTTCTCTCACTACAGCTTTCTGCCTCAAAAGGCTACATCCATGTGGTGCATTTTGCAGAAGAATATATGGGGTCAATTATACATATTTTAAACAAAGTGGAATATGCTGGAATCAAGTAAAGATGGATTTTCGGATATTTGGGAGGACAATGCCAAGACAATCTGGCAGCCCAGCTTGAAAAGAAGTTTATTTTTGTGATGATGTAGCACTTTTTTCTCAGTTTTGTTTATGTTTGTCCATGTTTCTTCTAAAGCTTGCTTTTTCTATTTGGATAATGAGATCTCCCCCAGAGATGTCACATTATTGTTTTGACAGCCACCCGCTTGTTCGTTTAAACATTGACCGTTCATTTAATGTGGTGCATTAGAAATATCTTTGTTAAGACAGATTTCAGTCACTGAATTACCATACAATATTTGAAAATATTAAACCAACAGTTGATGCTACATGTGGATTTTTAGCATATGTGTGCCTTTTTTTTGGTTTTTCAGAAAATTCCCTCCTTAATCTCTGCAGTCTCAGACAAAGTGGACTCGAATTAGTTTAAGCTTTTTAAATATTGATTCATAAATTGGTTTACAGAAGCTATTTCAAGTTGGGTTCTATTAAGAACAATATGGACATAGGTACAACAATATTTTAAAATCTTCTTTTTTCCCCCCTTACACAGAATAGCTAGCACAGAGAATAGCGTATTAGGGCAAGTGACTATTGAAGTATTCATTACCAAACCTAACACCTGGATGCGTTTTCATATATGCATATGGTCAGTGTGAAGCTCATGTTCAATGATGATGATATCTATTCAGGTTGCTGAAAATGTCATAAGCTCCTGCATCTCTGACCAGGCTGTATTGCCACTGCTGCTGTGTTGGCATGTCATTTTCTGGCCAAACCCACTGGAACTGGCTCCCAATATTATATTGCTTTATACTATTATATGTTAAAATTATAAATCATGTGTAGGTTGCCCATTATGTCAAGTGAAATCATACGGTATGTCAGATTTGAGAACAGTAGTGCTGAGCGATTAGCGTTTTTTGAGTTCGGATCAATTTTGGTTCGGTTTTGAAAAAATAACCCCAGTTTTCGATAAAAATATTTTTTTATAAACATGAATATATCATGAAATAATGGGAATTTAAATTATTTTTGAATAATTTAAATTTAAAAGTTAAACTCTAGGCCTAACTCTTTTAAAAAAAGACATTTTCAACTTTTAATCTCAAAGAACGTGGTGTCAACATGAAATCTTCTAAAGATCCTCAGGAAAAGTGTGCTCTCCTTACAGTCTTAAAGGTTTCAATGACTGCATATTACAGCAAATAATTTGCTAAAATTATTATTATGACTTAATATATACATGAATTTAGGGTGTGCATATTAGATACACTTATTTGATTACTTCAGAACTTATTTATCTTTTGATACAGTATTTGCTCAGCATCAGCAAGTACAGATTTACCATCAAGTAACCATTGAACGTTACGTTAGTTTAGGCTACAGTTTTTAGTTTTCCTCAGACCGCACTAGTAAGCTGGCTAGAAGGCTCACACTAGCTAGAAAAACGTTATTGAATATATGGTATATGTGTTCTTTGCTGTCGTACTTACTTTACTTTTTAGCTATGTTTTCTGTTGGGATAGCACAGAGCTGGGCTCTTTTCTATTCATAAAAAAACAAATAAAAGATTTGTTGGAGGTGGCAGAGGCAAGTATACAAGCAAAAAACATATAAAGTAAAAAGAAAAATGTAAAAAATATATCAAAGTTATACACCTATAAGGGCATATGTTACCAAGGCTTTTAATGTAAAACAAGAAAAATAAAAGATAATAAAATATAATTAAATAAAGCACTTCTTCTTCTGGCGTATGTCCTTAGACCTTCAGCTCCGTTGAGGCAAGCCAGTCCAGCGTGTCATCATCCAGGTCAATTAGACCACGATCGCCATTCGGTGGCCGGTGTTTGGGGCAGCTGCTTATAATGTGTTCCACAGTTTGTAATTGGTCCCCGCATTCGCAGTGGGCACTGTCCACGAGGCCCCATTTCTGCATTGCTGCACCGAAGCGTCCTACGCCTGTCCTCAGACGGTTGAGGGTTGTCCATTGCTTTCGGGGCAGGTGCTGGCCAAGGACAACCGTGGGATCTTCAATGTAGTGGTGAAGCCTAGATGGTTCTGCTGACTTCCACTGGTCCCTCCATCTTGCCTTGACCCAGGAAGCCTTGGAGATGTCGTTTGGTGTTGTGCGGAGCAGTTCTTGGGCGTGTGTGGCAAAGGGGCGCCGGGACTTAAGGCGCATGCTCTGTGGTGTCTCCGTAACGATCTTGTGGAGGAGGTGGGATTCACTCATTTGTGCCTTTCGGGCGAGGGCCAGCATTGCTGCTTCTCGTCTAGCCTCTGCTGGAGCGATACCAGCGAGGACAGGTAGGTGGTTTGTTGGTGTGGCTCTCAGGCACCCGGAGACAGTCCGTAGGGCGGTGTTGAGGGCAGTGTCCAGCTTCTTGACGTGGGGGCTACGGCACCAGACCGGTGCACAGTACTCGGCGGCAGAGAACACCAGAGCCTCGGTGGAAATGCGCAGTGTCTTCGTGGTGGCTCCCCATGTGGTACCGGCGAGGCGGCGTATCAGCGCGGCATGGGCAGTTGTCTTTGCCTTGGCATTGTCCAGGTGTTGTTTAAATGACAGAGTTCTGTCAAGCTTCACACCGAGGTATGTGGGGGAGGGCTGGAACCGTAGCCGGGCGTTGTCAACCATGATGTTCATTTCGCGGGTCGCTTCTTTGTTGTAGAGGTGGAACATTGTTGATACGGTCTTGTCAACACTGAGCTTGAGGCGCCAGTTCTTTAGGTATGAAGACAGGATGTTCATGTCTGCAGAGAGGCCCTCTTCTACTGCTTCCCAGGATGGTTTGCTGAGTAGAATGGCCAGATCATCTGCGTAGCCATACGTCCTTGATTGTGTTTCAGGTAGGTTGTAAATGTAGATATTGAACAGCATATCTACATGTCTCAAATAAAGCACTGATCATAAATAAATAGTAAATAGTAATTAATTAATTAATTAATTAATTAAAAGGTAATTAAAAAGAATGAGCGATAATATTGTGTAAAGTGATAGGTGCTAGTGCATGTGCGTAGGTGTGTTCATGTGCTACAGTGTCATTGGTGCTTTTTCAAGGAGGTTTAGGGTTGAGCAGGTGGAGCATGGCAGATAGAGGTGTCTTAGTGGGCCATTGTGCTTCGTGAATGATGGGTGTAATTGATGGGTTATGAATGGCTCTGTTGAGGTAATTTTTGCAGATTATTTCTTGCCGTTGTTTGATGGTTTGATGGTGAGTCCAGAGATCTTATGAATGTAGTTGGTGTTGATGTAGGTGGCTAATATGTAGGCCAGTTGTATTGCTGTGTTTTGGATGATTTGGAGTTGCTGTAATTGGTAGGTTGAAACGGTGATCCAGGATGGCATGGCATATTCGAGTATTGGGCGAATGTAGCTGGTGTAAACCTTGATGATGGTTTCAGGTGATGCTCCATTTTTCCTTCCTGTGAGTGCTTTAACGTGATTGAGTCGTTTATTGGCTTCCGTGGTGATGTTGCGGATGCGGGTCGTCCATTGCATGTTTTGTTGAAAAGTGACACCGAGGAATTTTTCTGTTTTACTGATAATGATGGGGTTTCCGTACAGTGAGATGTTGATGGGTTTCTTGCGAGTGGGGATTCTTGGTGAACGTGATGCACTGAGTTTTTTGTGGGTTTAGTTTTAGTCGCCATTTGTTTGACCAGTGTTCTATTTCTTGGATGCATGTGGATAGGTTCTTGGCAGCAAGTTGGGGTGATTTTGAACTTGACCAGTAGCATAGATCGTCTGCAAACTGTGAGATGTGAGTTCTAACTGTTCTATATAGGTGCTGAGTCTTGCTGTGATGGTGCGTTCAAATTATTTGATGTGACTGAGGAGACTGATGGGCCGGTAGCTGGTAGGTAAATGTGGATCTTTTCCAGGTTTGGGGATCATTGTAGCTGTTGCAGATTTCCATGGTTGCGGAAAATGAACGGTGGTGAGGCAGGTGGTGAAAAAGTGTGAAAGAAGGAATAGGTATTCGTTCTGTGAATGTTTTAGCAGGATGGTGTTGACTTTGTCTTCTCCAGGTGCTTTATTTTTTAATTTTTTCAGGTGAGTCGTAGTAGTTTTGATTTCAGTGAGGCTGACAGTTCAGGTGAGTGGATGGTCTGCTGGGGAGAGGGGAAGTGTAGGGTGTGAGGTGGGTGTTGAATACTGGGTGGTTTTATTAACTGTATTTTCCCATTCTGGGTCGAAGTTTGTGTCACTGGGGTTTGAATGTACAATTTGAAGGTGGTCTCTGAACAGGTTTGCCTTTTCTGTGGATGATTTGACCATTAGACTTTAGTACCGGTGTGATGTTGTTGGTATTGTTTCAATTTAAAGCCTTGATTTTTTCCAGAAGGTGTGTGTGGGTTGTTGGTGTTGTTCAGGTCCTGGTAGAAGTTGTTACATTGTTTATGTTTGTGTAAGATGAGTTGTTGTTTGATTAGGTTTTGTAGTCTGTTTACTTCCGTTTTGGGTTCTCGTTTTCTGGTGTGAATGAATTGTCGTCTTTTCTTTCTCTTTGTTTTGATGAGTTTCAGGATGCGAGGGGGGAGCTGTTGGGAGGGGGGCTCTTTCAGATTGGTTGGTGCTCTTGCAATTAAAATCTGTGTGTTTTGCATTAAAATCACCCATAAGGATTACGTGGCTATGGTTGTTTGCTAGACTTGTGATAGGTTGTGCTGATGGTGTTGTACCTGGTTGGTAGTAGATGCTGGCTGTTAAAATAGCTGTGTTATTGTTTAAAAGCAATTGTGTTGCCACATATTCATTGCAGTTGTGTTGTTCGTCTGTCGCAATTAAAATGATTTCAGAGAATTTCACCCCTTCTTTAATGAAAAGAGCCACGCTTCCTCTGTTTTCTGTTAGTCGCTCCTTTCTCAGGATGTTAAAACCAGGGATATGAAATTTTGTATTTGAATTTTAAAAATTTTCATTGATTGAAGCAACCATGCCATCATGTTTTTTAATTATCTGTAGTAGTTCTTCTTTATTTGCTCTGATCCCCCGGATGTAGATGTGTAAAAAGGTTATGGGTTCAGCCGTTAAAACTATTTAAAAAATGTATTAAAAAATTTATAAAAATAAAAAATAAATAAATGTTACTGTTGGGAATGGGTGTGTTTAAAAAAAAAAAATTCTAGGACTTGTTTAAGCATCTCTTCATCATAACAGATGTCTTGAAGATCTTTTTCCAGATGATTGAGGTTTAATTGCCCTTCTTTTCTGAGTGACTGGGGGGTGGAAATGCTTGGTTTTCTGTTGTGTCTGGTAGTGGTGTGAATGGTTTTGTTGGAGCTGCTGGTGGAGGTGATGGTGAGGGCAATGTAGGTGGGGCAGGTCCTGGAGACTGATGGGTGGTCACCACCACAGTTAGCACATTTTGCCTCTGATTTTTGTGTTGTGCATGATTTGTGGTGGTGCATCTCTCCGCACCTCAGGCATCTGACCGAGTTGTTGCAGTTTGTGGAGATGTGGTTGAAGACTTGGCATTTTTTACGGTCGTACAGTACATATCATACCGTTTATAACGTTAGTATCACTCGCTCAATCAGCTTGAGTGTCATATTGCATTCTTACGTGCGTTTCCGAACTGTTGCATTAATTGTGTGCCTATAGGCGCAATGGATTATGGTCATTGTAGTTATTGTGATGTTTATTTCACCATGAACTGTGTTTAGTAGCTGCCTTTTCAAACTACAACATGCAAAAACTAGCACACCAAGCTCAGAAAAGAACGCCGTTTATTCACCGAATTAAGACATTTCAAATAATCAAACCGATGTCGAAAAACACCGAAAAAACACCAAAAGTTTGGTGAATCGCTCAGGCACTAGGGAACAGAATTGATGTTAATTTAATATCAAAGCTGACCCTTTTTAAGCACTGCTTGCTTAGACATCATAACATGTAGACAGCATTGTCCTTATCTTTTAAGCCCAAGGGTTTGCTTTTTAATATAGATAATTATATATTTTCTAATTTCCAATGATCCATAACAGTTAAGTCATTAATGTAAGTATATGTGCATGCTTCTAGATGTCTTCTATCACAAAATGTTGGCAAAGCTAAAATGTGTAGTATGACAAACTGATTTTCTGTCTATATATATATAGTGTGAGTCAATGTCAGCCTCCATCACACAGCAATTTGTGAAGTTGATGAGTGGTTTGCACTACACCAACAATTTGGTGAGCTATCTGTATGCGGAAGGTTTTATGATCACAATCATGAGGGTGACTTGTTGATTCAGTAAGCTACCCTTTACATGCAGTGATATAACTCAGACGCACTGACGGGAATGGACCTAACCATGCTAAATTTAGCCAGTTATTCATTGTGATGTGGACAAACAGTTTCAGTGGCTGGATGCATTAGAATGACTTATATATCTTATAACACACAGTTAAAAATGCATCTCTCCCTTGTTTTTTGTGCATACTTTAGGCATTCTGAAGTATAAATATCTATTTTGACAAAAATCCCAGGGCCCATTAAATTCATGGTGAGCACCTTGAGCAACTGAGCCATGAGCCAAGCTGATATATTTTTAATCTGTAGAGGAATTTACTGTATTATTTGAGATATATCCAAATCCTCATGCCATAAAATAATCTATATATTTAGAAACTAGTAGGTTGAAATGAATTGCTCTTACCTTGAAGTTCCATACGCATCTCTAAATCATAAAGTACTTAAGAGTTGGAGACATGCTGAATGACCCGTGTAGAGAATAGGCAGCACAATCTAATGTGGGACTCGGGAGAAACCTAATGAAGTTGTAATCCTTGAAGCATAGTCATGGCCTCATGCACTACTGCATTGTGCGCTGCAAGGAATATTCACTGTGTGTGTGTGTGTGTGTATGTGTGTGTGTGTGTGTGTGTGTGTGTGTGTGTGTGGTCACCTCCAAAATGATTGTCACCCTTGAGACAGATCAACAAAATAAACACAGTGCAAAATAAACACAGTAATGAGATATATTCTTTGCCAAAAACGGGAGCTATATTCTTTCATTGTAATAAAATTGGTCAGAGAAAAGAATGGGCACCACATACGTTTCTAATAAATCAAATCAAACCTGATGAAATCTGCATTCATTTCAGGCTTTTAAGTTCAACTGAGGAACTGTCCATATCTTCTTAGGTATTCAATAGCTGAGCGGAATTCTCAAAGAAGAGGCTACAACTCTGAGGGCTCTATCTAGACGATCTGGATCTGGCTTTGGGGGGGGGCAGGCGGAGCATTGTAAAATCTACAATTTGTTGCAAATTATTTATAAATATAACACTGAAAGCAATCAATTCCTTAAGTATTCAGCCCCCTTGCTTCATTGTACTTTAACAGCCATACAGGCAACAAATTGAACATCATAAAGTGCCCAGACATCATTATTAGACTGTATTTAAGGACGTTGAACAAGATATATTTTTTAAATGTGTGTTAATATTAACATTATAGGTGTGTCTTGGGTGTAACATACAATAAACCAGATCAGAGTGTCATCTAAAAGCACTTTGGCGGATTACAAATTTAATGGTGGATTTAGTAAGACTGTGAAAAGAGCGATTTCCAGCTGGCGAAACAGGCCTGCTTGTACACGAAGCGCACATGCAAAGAATATATGGCATTACAATTTCCAGAATGAATTGTGTAATGTGCAGCAAATTTGTTTTCGTTTCTAATTGTTGAAAATGTTTATTTTCTTTAATTAGCCTTTAAGTCTCTTTAAAATCGTTCTGTTCAGTTATGGAATAACAGGTGAAATCAGCGCAGTTTTAATAGCTGAAAGTATGGTATGAAAGTATGAAACCTGGTCTCTGTAATTAAAACAACTTGAAGAATGAAGAAAAGGGTTAAAAATTCAGTTAATATGGTAAAATTGTAATTAATCACAGTTTTTTTAACCATATCGAGAAGTAAAAAAAAAACCTAATGCACAGTGAATCCCGTGTGACCATAGGATATATGAAAAACATTTGTAAAAATGCATTCATGTGATTTCAAAATTCTGAATAAATGAAATATTCAAACATTTATCAATCAAAACCATTCCATTTACTTACTGTAGATGAAGAGGTTATTGTTCCACCTGTCTTATCCAAACACCTGAAGCGTATTTTCAGCACTCCAAATGTCCGTCCATTGCAGCGCATGTTTTCATGAGTTTTCGCTTGAATGACGCATTGCTATAGGCATAATGTAAGTGTTATCAGCAAAGTATTTAATGGACAGTCATTGTCCCCTAACAGAAGATTGTCCCCCGGAAGATTGCAGGAACTATTGGCCAATGTGGAGTCATAGCTTGATCCAGGATAATTTGGGAATACATGTGTAACCTTACACGTAGCGTCTCACATTGCCTGGATGTTTATGGAGTGGGCTTCTTTACGTTTCACATATATAAGAGCGTTCTCCGCTAGGGCAGAACCCCAGAAAATCCAAAGTTCGCCGTGAACTCTTGTTTTACCTGTTCTTGGCTGACAGGTGTGATGGGAACTTGACTGTATACATTGGCATGTCGGACTAGGCTTGAGGTAGCCTACCTGCATGTACGGCTGCATTTACAGCAGATTGGGATATGCCTCCAAATTAACTTTAGAGATGCTAGAACTAGCAAAATGTAATTTAATGTAGTACAGCCATTCATTTCACCGCGGTGAGTGCATATAAGGATAGCAGGCATTTGTCTCCAGCTCAGCTACCAGATGATGACATCGGTTTGTTAAAACCTGGCAGGATAAATGCAATTTTAGGTGGCATTCCTCTTCGCTGAGGGACAGGTATGTTGTTTTTGACCAATGGACCCTTTTATTATTATGCTTTTTTTTTATATACCCAATAATAGTATTTCGCATTGTAAACTTGATATTTGTATGCGTGTTTGTGCACACTCCTGTTTGTGTAACAGACAGGACGGTGTAGATGCGTTGTGCACACGCCTATGCAGACGCATATTACTATCTTGTTATTGCACAGTTAAAATAACATTGAAACAACTGCGACATGACTTAAGACCAGGTTTGTGGTGATTTTAGTGCAAAACACCTTCTGCTGTCTCAAAATAACAATACTCCAAAACTGTGCCTGCCTAAACCTCAACTTAAAGGGTTATTTCACCTTCTGACCTTTGTCCCTGCTGACCGTTAACGGCATCCCCGGTAGTCCCGGTTGTCAGGCTCCCCATTCACTCCCATTATTTTTTTAGCTCACCAAAATGAATAATTTTAAAGCACACGCTAACTACGGCAGATAATACATAGATAAAATAGAACTCAACAGTGAAAAGGTACGTGTTTGTTTTGGTATTTAATGTATTTTCAACGTTTTATTACCTTTTAAAAGAAAAAGAAGATCCGGCAAAAACCTTTGTTATTTTAACCCAGTGAAGAATCCTTGCGTACGATAAAGTTGACATAATTCACCAACTGTAGTAGGCTACCGTTAGTTGTAGGTTTACGTCATAATAAAACAAAAAATCTAACTATGGCTTGTTGTGTTTCTACGCAGTAGCATATCTGAAAATAGTTCCAATATTATAGCTAATTTAAACATGGCAACATCTTATAAGTTCAAAACAAACACGTACATTTTCACCGTCGTGCATCGGTCTGAAACTAGCAAAGACACTTGGCTTTCGGTTACCAGCGCTTAGCGCATACTCATGATATTATTATCTTTTGATAATAATATCATGGTGCTTAGTCTTGCTTCCAACAACATAAGATCAGTAAATGTGTCAGCTATTAGATATGCTAGTCCTTGTCTGTGCCCTTTCCTCACCTTCCATCACCCATTCAGGCCAAGCCCCCCCTTAAACTACATAAAATATGTGCCTGCCTTTGCTCTTTAGTTCAGTTGGCATCTGAGTCTTGCATCTGGGTCTGCTGTATGTGGTGTTTGTCTTGCATGGGGCCATTCTTGGTCTGACAGCTCATCTAGCATTTTCACACACCATCCCTGATATTTTTGAATATTCTGTTCGTTTTTGGACTTTGGCCTTTGCATTCTGGGGAGTACCTTGGGAGAGACAAGCTGTGGTTTTAAATCTTATATCTTTCATTCATTCATTTTGTGACTGCAACTTGTCTATGTCTGTAACATTGTTTGTTAAGGTTGAACCTTTGTTTTGAGATTAGACTGGTTGAATACTTAACAAATACTTAACTTGTTGCAATTTAACAAATCTCTTACTTTGAATCTGGTTGTGGTACATTTTGATAAAGGATGATCCATCAGGTTGCTCTGCCTATGAACACATTTGATAATTGAATTGATATCTTTGATAATGATTAACAATCAAGTGAATATATTTTAATATATGTTGGATAACTGAGGAGTTTTAACTGTTGATGCCACTCGGGTTCTGCATTCAGAGTGCCAAACATTAAAAAGAGGGCATCGGCTGTTATAACTGCTCGATTCGGAAATTGTCACATTTTACTTAATCCTCACTTACCCCAGAGGTGAGAGCACATTGGCCTTGATGTCAATGAGATTGGCATTGGTGTCAATGAGATGCAGGACTGCCAAGCCACAAATGCACTAAAAAGAACATGTGAATCGAAGGATCTTTAAATCACAACCTTACAACCTAGCAAGCTTATGCAGAAGTGAATGGTTTCTGTCAAGAATATTAGGATCCCTGAGGATCACAAGAACAGTTTCACATATATTAAAAACATATATTAAAGACATTTTTGAAGCGTATTAGTCATAAAAAAAGAGATGATTTACGAAGAAAATTATTCCATAATTGCTGCATTATAGTCTTGTTTAAAAAATTTTGCTTTAAATTTGATCTGTGTGTACATACTGTATGTATATGTATATATGAACCTCTATCCACTGTGCCTGCCCTGTCTTGACTATGTCCAAACCAAAAGGAATTAACCATTAATCAGGAACTGCATCTCTATATGGGTAAGCATCTTATCCTTCTTTAAAAACTGTCTGACTGGCATGCTGATTATGCTTTGATTGGTACCATGGTATCCAGCCTGAGGCATTTATACCTCCTGATCTCTGACATCACAATGTGGGTTAACCCCTTAGTGCAGATGCCTAGTAGTAGTTAGTAGTTCTGCATATGATCCTCATATTTTGCACACTTGTGGACACAGAGTTTATGATCCAGGAAATGTATATATTTACCTGTTTCACATATGTAGCTCTCAGCATTTCATTGCAAACTAAAGAAAAACTTTTTTTTTTGTTGCATTTGTGGCACTTTATTTTGACATAAACTATGAAATAAACAAATATAAAGTTAGTATTATAAATGGTGCAACTGTCTTGTTTTGTTTAAGCCATTTGCCAAGTTTCTGTGATGCTCACACCTGGGGGGTATACTATGAATTAAGCTTAACATAGCCAGGGTTTCTTTGCGTTAGCTGGCTTCAGAAAGCCTAAACACCGCAATCTGGCTTAACCAGTACTATGAACGTGGTTATCAACTTGCTAAGTGAACATGGGCTTTATTAATCAAGGTACGTGCGCGTTCCCATAAAAGGGGCGGTGTCTACAACAACGAGCCTATAGAGGTGCAGCACGGGCTGTACTAGAGCAATGTATTACTCTCCTGTGGGGAAAAAAGACTGATACGGACAGAATGGACAGATAAGAACATCATATGAGCAAAAAACAACACCGTTGCCTCCAATAAAGTCAGGAAGGAGCTTTTGCTAAAAATAAAAAATGCTCATCATGTAGTTTAAATTCGTAAGGCTAGTTAACACCTTATTCACCTTACCACTCGTAACAAATAAATCTGTACTCTCAGTACATTGTCATACAGTTTATTTCTAATGTGACTGTACCACTTGTACTTGTAGTGGGACGGGGAAGTGGGCTGGAGATTTTTCAGGGCACTCTCGCTGCTCGTTTGATGATATCGACGAATTGTCCAGTCGACATAATTCTGTTCGTGGTCGTCACCATGGAGACGCATTCGCAACATATGCTCAGGAATGTCCGTTGGATCTGCAGACTGCAGCAACACAGTTTACCTTCGCTCTTCGCCGGAGTTGAGGATTTCGGGACTGATTCGGGAGTGCAGAGAATCTTCAAAAGGCAGCAAGGGAAGGAGAACATAATGCGGGGGAGGAATGAGGAGACGACTGGGAGGATTGACGTAGTTCGATGCTCCGTTTTGGCGGTGGGCAGAGACCGTGGCGCTGCGTGTATGGAGGAGAGTCGTGGAGGCGGAGTTTGTGTGTTGGACTGCTTGGTGACACTGGACATCTTGGGACAGCGGACTTCTTTTTTTTTTTAATCATGGCTGTATTGCACTTTAATTCACTTAATTCACTTGATTGATGTAATGATTCTGTTGGATGTCTTTGTTTGATATGTTTGTTTGTGTGTTGTGGGTCTGCCCCACTGTCACTGTCTTTTTTTGTTGCTGGGGCTACAACTGAAGTTCCCTTGCAGTAAAATAAAAGTTATTCTATCCTATTCTATTCTATTCTACTACATTCTAGAGCTCCTAAACTTTAAACTTGATACAGCATGTTTAAAATCTTTTGGGGAACTCACTAAGCTTGCCTTGCGAAGAGATTCCCTCAGTATATCACAGTATATTCCCTCACATATCTCGACGGAATCCTTTGGAATGGAGACGCCTTTTTCCAAAAGCTAAGGAGTTGATTGGCCAAATGGCGGTGCTTTTATATGTTTCAATCTGTTATCTTGAACATAACCTGCCCCGGAGCAGGTTAGCCATGCAGAGTAAGTTGCTGTGGCAATATATCCGATTAAAAGTGAGTCAACTTCATGATACAGAAAACTCAGCTTAATTTAGTTCGCTATCCCTTTAATCTCACTTCGTAGTATACCCCTCTGGAGTTATAAAGCCTCAAACAGAGCACCCCCGAAATAGATGAGAATTGACCCCCCCCAACATTCTTATCGCTTTGACTATGACTTTTCCCATGAAAATAAAAATACCCATGACCTCTATCCCTATCCCTTAACCCCTTCCAGTTCTTTCTCCTTTCAAACAGCTATAGTAAATCAGTTTCAATACAGATATAGGATGAGCCTCAACAGGTAGTGCTTCATTGTCACTTGTGTTCAGAAGCCTCTGGAATTTGATCATCATAATCACTCACTATTACTTACCTGCGAGCTCGTATTACTCATATTATCATAGTCATTTACCATGTGTCTGAAAACTACACTGTCCATTTTTTGATAGCATCATGTACGTGAAGAAACGGTTATAACTTACATTTGAAAGTGTTGCTGTATAGCCCACACTATTAGAACTTTCTGCCCTTAAGTCCAGAATACATTTTTAACTTTGCCTCCTAACTTTTAACATGGTTAAAGTTAGGATTTGGGTTGTGTAAGCCAATCCCAAAGCAGCAATTAAGTGCAAACAAATAAAGTAATTAATAAATAACCAGACGCACATCAATAGTTACTCGACTTGTCAATGTATCAAATTAATAGCCATTCCAATCCGATCATGCAGAATATTTGATTGAAGTTTCTTCGAATCTAGTACATTTTTTATGAATTACCAGTACTTTGGCACAAGCATATTCTGTATAGTTTCTTTTCCACTAGACTGTGAAAACATTTTTATTCACACTAAGTGAAATGCCTACTTTTTGCCTTTAGAAACAGCTGTTATCGCAGATGTTAATGGCTTACATTCATTCTGGAAAGCAGAGAATGTGGAAACAAAGAATGGACAAGTTGCTTTTGAAGAAAACAGGAAAGAGGCTGATCTTGTTTCAAGGGCTCAAAACAAACATGGGTAAATGTCAGCACATTGCAGCACAATTACTCAATGCACTGAGGGTCAGAGACTTGTCAAAAAAATACTTCACAAGAGCCACCTAACATAGTAACTGGCTCAGTGCGCAAACTAAAACAGTAAATCCAGGCATTGCAGATACAATTTCATAAAACAAAAAAAAAAAAAAAATAGAAAAGACACCCACCCACGGTTACTAATTTTGAAAAAGTTGTGTACTCTGGCCTGCACGTTTCAGTATCGCATGTTCACTGGATTCTAGTACTGTATGAACTAGTATTATAGTACTATATAATTACATTACATTACAGGCATTTAGCAGACGCTCTTATCCAGAGCGACTTACACAACTTCTTATTACATCTTATTACATGTATCCATAATACAGCTGGATATATACTGAAGCGATTCAGGTTAAGTACCTTGCTCAAGGGTACAACGGCAGTGTACTACTTGGGAATCGAACCTGCAACCTTTCAGTTACAAGTCCAGTTCCTTAACCATTATACTACACTGCCGCCCAATCCTGAATTGTGTATCATAATAGCATAGGCGTCATTTACACAGGAGACGCGTCCCCCCCAATATTCGAGAAAGCCCTATCTGTCCCCCCTAATGTTATATTGACAGAAATGCATAAAAGCGCCTGTATTATAGCCCATTTACGAGGTTGTATTCAGTAATTAGTGGGTGGGGCAATAATGTTGTTCCATTTAGCTACATTATTGGGGCGATAGACTAGATAAACAAACTACAATGTAGCAAAGCAGTGTTTCATTCATAGACTGTATAAAAATGGTTACATTTCAGGCATAGTAGGCTGTATCAAGTGGAAACGCGGGGGTTAGGTTCCGGAAGCAAAAACTCCATTTCTTTTTACATGGGCTGTGTCTGAATGGTCTGCGTCCTGTGTAACAGCATATGACTACTGTATACTGCTTAGGCTACTGTATATACTGTTTAGTGGCATAAAAATATCCTCCATGCTCTTTACTATTATCAGCGAAACTAGGAAATAAGTATATAATTTGGGGATTTTAAGCACACTACATTTAGAGAACAGTTTGCCTGTTTAACGTTCTCATCCAGTGTGGGCTATTCAACTATCATACTAAATAGTAGCCTATAGAAGCGTGTTGAATCGGACACAGCCATCGACAGTCTAACGTAAAACACATTTATGCACACTCGTCTTTACCTGAATCACGTTGATTTGCGAGGCATTTCTGAGAATCGTAGCCTATGCTAAAATGAGCTTATAAAGTGCAGAAAACTTTAGTCTACATGATTTAGATGTAGCTTTTCTGAATTTGGCTATGGTAGAATTCAACAACAAACGAACAACACGAGGAGTGAGCTACCTCTCTTTTAAAATAATGCATAATGGGAGTAGCTTAATAGGCTACCCTTTTCGTTGTTTCATATCCCCCATCAATTCGCACACTGTAATGTAGCCTAAAATATCCATAATTATATAGCAAAATACAAGATACAAGCATTTTTTTGTTCAATTAACCTAAACTACGAGTTTACAGAACAGTCACACTGCCGCCGAGGAGCAGCAAGCAATAGCAACAGTAATGTGGATGTGTTCAGTCAGCAGCGCACATCCATCTCAAAGCCACGAGAAATCATTAATGTTACGGTTCTAACCGTTCCACACCATGTTTTATGTTTATTGTTATGTCACGCCCTTATTTGTATTCACGTTCTGTCATAGTTTATTAGTTTCCATACATATTTCCATGTTTTTCCGCAGCCTTGCGTTCATGCTGTTTCTTCTCTTGCTGTCACTCACGCTTCCCTAATTGTTTCATTCTCCCTTGTCTAATTACTAATATACTAACATTAGATCAGGATTGGGTAATACTAACTATCTAACCATGTGTTCATGTTTACCTTACGTTTCTCGTACATGTTAATTACTAATTTACTAACGCTAGGTCAGGATAGGTTAACTACTAATGATTTACTAATTGCCTCGTTACGTGTCTCATTTTCTCAAGCTGTTGTGAATTTCCTGCTGCTCTCAAGCTAAGTGTCTGCACCTGTCTACACCTGCATATAAGATCAGTGTTCATGTCATGTCCTTGCGAAATTGTTGCCTCACTAGCACTCTTAAGCATTTGTCAAGTTTACGTATTCTGATTTCCTGTTTTGATCCAAGCCTGTTTTTTGACCTCTGTTTTCTGCCAGCCTTTTGTTTTCACTGCCTGTCCTGACCACGATTCCTGCTTGTTTTTTCGACTATTCTTTTGCCTTCTCCCTTTTGTACCTCTGCCACGCTGATTGCCTTCCTGGTTCCGAACTACTGCCTGGCTTACCGACGACGAGACTGCCTTCTCCCTCGGTACTTTTGTTTATTGGCTGGATTTTTTGTGTATGACCTTTGCTTGTGCTAAGACAACGATTACTGGACTTTCCTTAATAAAGCCCTTGCGGGTATTTATTACATCCATTGTTCTGAGTCGTGCTTCTCGGGTCCAACCCTCCATGCACTTCGTTTCAATTAAAGCACTAACCTTCCTACTTCTTCATCTTTGCATTCATCACTGAAATGTTTTGGCCTCCTAGGGCCTTTTTCCTTTTTGTTTTATTATTTTGAAATTGGAAAAATGAACTAAAAAGCAATCTTGTGAATTTGAAGAAATGTGTCATGTTTAACTTTGTACCATGTAGAGGTCAGCTTCTGTTCACTTAGATATTAATTGTAAAAGGCATTTTGACCAGGGGTGCCCAATTCTGTGTGTAGCCTTACGTATGTATTCGATTTGTGGATTATTTGATTGGACTTTTTATGTTTGCGTGCTTTATTTTACCCAATGTCACAGTCTTAGAATGGACGGGAATGCATGCAACGTCTTTTTACTGTCACCTCAGTGTTGCAATTATAGGGGAAATAGCGGGGATACAAGGATACACAAGGAGGGTAAAAGTATTTTTTATTCAAAATAAAAAAAAATTCTATAAAATTTAATTATTGCCTTGTTTACATCTAAGAAGTCCGTAGCTACAATGTGACATGTCAGGGCCATTTAAATTCATCCACAAATGCTCCGCCTGCCCCCCCAGAGCCAAATCTAGAAAAAATTTACACAATATGAAGTCACATAGGCTATTAGAGCTACAGACGATTTGACCAATAATAAAAAGGCCACATCAAAATAATATATTTCTATAAAATATGGAGTATGGCTAAAATAGAAATTAAAATTCTACAGTAACGTAGTTTCACATGTAAATATAAAATATCACACAGAGACTGAAATGATGAAAGAATATAGATAATTTTTAATATGCTTGCTTCCATATAAGATTAGATAATGATTTGGTATTATTGGGCATAAATAAAGTTGTCCTCCAATAAGATGGGAGGGGGGGTGGTGGAGGTGGGTTTAAAAGGTAATACAATTTTATCTTATCCACTAATGTACTGATTAGCCTATACTTTAGCTTTATATGAAAGCATCTCAAATCTCATCTAGGGCTTTGAAGAAAAAAACATCTTTAAAATGTTCATAAATGAAACATTTTATGTAAGAAAATGTGTAGAAATGCAGGAAATTAGTTTTAAAAGGTTTTTTTCTGGGAGAGGACCCCCACACCCCCCACTACTTCATCTCACCCTTGTGCCCCACCAACATCTCTTCATGCCCCCCCCCCCCCCCCGATCAAACCAGTCTAGAAATAGCCCTGTTACATGTAACACCATTGCCTTTGCATATAGGCTACGCACGGTGACATTGCTATTGGCTAACATGCGCCGCCACCCCCCCAACAGGGCACTGCTATTATTAATAATAATAATAACAATAATAACAATAATAATATCTAGACATTAATCAAATGGTCATCATTCAAAAATACAGCAATTGTACACATGAAAGTAAATTCACTTTAACTCAAAAAAGCAAAGCCTTCTTATGTATACTCAAAATGTTTTCAGGCCAAGAGGTTGTGGTGCTTGTTAACATACGGCATGTGTGCATAACTTATTTTTGAGCTTTTTGATTTAGGTCCAGGAATGATTCCTTTGGAATATTCTTCTGTCAGCTCCCGGGCAGATCCTCAAATATTATGAATTATATTCATATCCTCAAAGCACTGTGATGAAATAGTAAGTAAATCTGAGGTTTTATTTTTTTTAAAAGTATGAAAAGCAACATTGCTTGAGCTCAGTGCTTTGCAAAAACAGATATTTGCATGTGAACCAAGATATTTCCTACATATAGCCTTGCCTTGATTAAAATAATTTTGTGACCTATATTGGCCTTGTGATCTCTGTCAAGTGACACAGCCAACTACAAACTGATGATGTCCTTGGAGAGGCACACATAATGAAGCGCTAATGTTTCGTATATGTACTGTATTGGCAGGGTATAGAAAAAGTACATTATTCTACAGCAGAGAAATCAAATACATTGGCGATGTGACATGGAATTTAGGAAACTGGACTTGTGACTAGCTCTGTTCTGGGGGGGTATTCCACAAAGCAGGATTACTGAGTTACCCGGATAACTGCACTGCGTAAAACCCCGGAACCCTCCCAAATCTGGAACATGGAGTAAAAAGTGCTGTTCCGGGTTTTGCTTAGTGCAGTTTGGGTGCAGTTATTTTGGAATTGGGTACAGTTATTTTAGTTCATTTTCCTAATTATTTTGGAAACCAGCTAACTCCTTAGCGGCCTTGTTTTTTTCTTGAGCAATATACTCAATCTGAGTTGCTTCAGTAAATATCCAGCAATAAAAAAGAATAAAATATTCTATAAATATTCCTATTTGTCATGCAAAAAAATAAAAAAGCCGAACAGCTGGAAATGAACATGGAATAGGCTGGTGTTGGCAATTCCATTCTCTGGGGTGTTTGGACAATTGTGCGTGTTTGTACCAGAAAACTGCCTTTCATTGACAGATGCAATATGTGCAAACAGGTTCCACCCAGAACATTCTGGATTACTGTCATATTGCCTGCAGCTCAAGCACCTGTGCATTCCAAATATGGATAGTATCAGTATTTATTGAAATATACTAAATTGCTTGTTGTAAAATACTGTTCATTTACAGTATGGCCTATATATTTTACATTATAAACGCATCATTACTGTTATGTATTTATTTTTAGTAATTTTAATTGCACTGTGTATAATGCCTCACATATTATATTAGTTTCAAAACCAACATGAGGCAAAGTCAAGTAGTATGTGTTTGAATTGCAGGTGCATCGGCCACAGAAACTGAAAACTATTTTATGTGGCAAGTGTCAAAAATGATGACGACATTTTCCAAAGATGAACAATCTGCATCAGCAAAGAGAGGTTGCAAGTGGAAGCTCACCGACAGGGACACAGGGGGGCATTTAACAGGACAGTGCTAAATTTGCGACGTGCACCAAAGCTGCAACCTCCGAAATAACACAGAATTGAATCAACACTTCTGTAAGCCAGGCTCAACAAAAACTATATGTTGCGAGCTTCACAAAGCTGGTATCTATGGCAGGGCTACCATTAGAAAACCACTTGTATCCGAGGCTAATGCACAAAGACACATAGCCTGGTATAAGAAGCACAAAACCTGAACCCCCTGAGCAATGGAAAAAGTTCTATGATCCGATGAGTTGTCTTTTACTCCTTTTTTATGCATCTGGGCGGGGTTATGTTTGGAAAAAGCTAAAGGAAGCCAACTGTTAAACATGGTGGTGGTTCTGTAATATTATGGGCCTCCGTGGGAGTCATTGGGTCTGATCTGGCGATTGCACTTGAATGGTCGTATAACATGAACATGAAGCCGTTTTACAAGACCAGGTGGATCCTATGGTGCTGTTACCTCATGATGTTCCCATATTCCAAGATGACAGTGCCCCCATACTCACTGCTAAACAAAATCAAGATTGGTTTCATGAACGCTGGGATGAAGTCATACACCTTCAATGGCCTCCATAATCGCCAGATCTAAACATCATCGTTCAACCTTTATGGGAAGTTCTTGAGCACTTGAGTGAAAAGTAGATTTTCACTTCCTTCATCCCTCAATGAT
>CM040396.1:32407785-32433785 GCA_022702515.1 Ilyophis sp. 1 JC-2022
GGGTTTGTGGGGGGTGGGGGTTTGTGGATCAGTTTCACAAAGTAGCAGTAGTCCATCTGGACCATCATGTGTCAGCTGGTTCATTCACTGTCTGATCTTTGCTGTCTACTTCAGTTCATCAGTTTAGTTCTCTCAGTCAGGAAACAAATATCTCTATGGCTAAAATAAACATGATAATGACAAACGCCTTTTTTTGGTGGAATATCCATTTTTAACATAAACACACTCTCCCCAGACTGGCCATGACCAGCCCGCAAATGAATAGGAGTGAATGTGGAGCCTGACTATAGAGAGGAACGGCAATGCTGTTAGCGTTAAAATGACTTGTGTTATACCAAAGTGAAATATCCCTTTACGGTAATAATCTCTCAAACATGTAACTAAATTAGGTAAGCAAGGCAGCTACAAATCTAGCTTACTTCTCCATTCAGTGCTGTTGCAGTTGCCGCTGTGGAATTTCTGTTTGACTCCCGACATTTATAGGCTACGAATTGCAGCCTGAGCTGATGTTGGTAGCAGGCTATTCTCGCTATGCAAATACAATGGGGAAGACTATCTAAAATTACTTGTCACACAAAAGTGAAATATCCCTTTAAAATACGGTCCAAAATCTCCTTGGGTTTTAGAAATCAATTTGTTTTGCAGTGCTTTTTATATTGGGAAACAGTGAAAAGAGAGCTTCCCAATGTTTATACAAGTTGAAGCCTGGCATACAACAGAAGAATATCGTACTTTTATAGTGGTTTGCAAGCTCTTCCAGGTGGAGTTTCCCACCCCAAGCGTGGCGTAAGAGCAACATGGCTGCCGTGTGAATATGGTCAATAATCACTTTTGACCTGTACCAGCACTTCTGTCTTGCACAAGCACATCACACATTATGCAACATTTGTTATAGTGCAATGAACTAATCATTGATTAAGTGTACTGAAATATAATTTGAGAAAATAGCTTGTTAGGTGACTTTATGGTTGTGATTTCATAGCTATCACACTGTAATTGCTTTCTAGTCTGGACGGTGTTAGGCAGTGCTGCTGACAACAAATATAAGCAAACAAAGAAGAAAAGTAACATGTGTTTCCGTGATTTGAACAGAGCCCACGAGGATCACCCAAAGCCCAACAAACATGGAGATCATTGTAGGGGAGAGCATTGTGCTGCCCTGTCAGATCACCTGCGACCCGGCCCTTGATGTGTCCTTCTCTTGGGCTTTTAATGGGCAACTTATCGACTTCAACAAGGATGGGGATCATTTCGAAAGAGTTGGAGGGGTGAGTCACACAGATAAGGATATGGAGCCACTGACTTCCTTGCTGTGCTTGTGTTGCGCTTTCATGTTCTGCATCCTCAAGATCTATCATTAAAATTAACCTGACCCTGAACCTGTTCTTTTTGGGATGCACCTCCATGTCCAAAAAAGGGTTAATTGTCCCCACCATCAAACCTAGGTAGAGGCCAATACGGATTAATTTTTTTTACCTCAGTCCTTCCACTACACCAGAAGGGTAAAATTAGACATTGGGGCAATTAAAATAGGAAAATTATTTTTTTTAAAACAAGTTTAAAAGGGGTCCCAAGCTATGAGAACTCATGTAAACTGGCTTACATTTGTTATTGAAAGTTTAGGCCTAATTTTTCACATGCGCACCCACACACACATACATACATGCACACACACACACACACACACACACAAAATGCTCAACAACTTCAAATGTCACTCGCTTGTGCTCACATATAATGAGATTCAGTTTTCTCAGATTTCTTCTTTTTTTTTAGTAGCTTCAGCTCAAACAGATTACCATCTCCTCTTAACAGCTTCTGATGAATTAATTATCATAATTAAAGAAGATCTGCCTCGTAGTTCTTTTGACTGCCAAGGGAAAGAATAAACCAATCATTTACCACTCGCTGCTGGTTAGGGACTTCAGGGCAGGAGGCATGGCTGGAGTTTGTGATTTGTCAAAGAGAAACTCGCCTTTAGCCATATAAATATTGCTTTGCTTTGTCACTTCTTCCCAAATGTAAGCTCTCTTCAGGCATCCTTGTGTAGTTGTGGAGTGGTTGAAGCATACCCTATGTCCATTACCCATAGACTCAGAGGTTTATGAAATCTGGCATGACTTCAGTGTCGCAAACCGGGAAAGCTTGTGGGCGAATCATTTCAGACCAACTTTCTATTTCAAAATAATCCTCAAGGTTAAGTTTGACTGTGACAGAGCCTGTCAAATATATTGTCGCACATTTTCCCGGAGGTGGAAATGGGTTGAAAAATTGCTTCGGTGGTGTTAAAAACACACACCCTCGCTGATGAACGTCTGCATTTATTTAGATTGTCTGCTTATTTAGCATTGTGAAAACGAATGTGAGGTTTAGGCACATAGTTCGCCTGTGTCCCTTTTGTAGTCCTGTTAGTGAACGGCACACTCAATTATGTTTTCCTTTTCTTGAGATATCCTCTCCCTCAACTGAGTAAAACACCTTTCTGAGCCGTCATGTTAGATGTGTATATTGACGATATTACCTGCTTTAGCACAACCTCTACTTCTTTTCTTTCTTTTCTTCTTTTCCCCCTTGGCTTTGTTACATGTTGCATTTTATTTAGAACAATATTATTACTGTGCTAGTCTGTCTGCATTTCCTTTCCTGTTTATGTAATTAGGGATTAATTTGCATCATCTTGCCAATTAGCCAGTGTGTGTTTGTTTTGTTGGTTCCTGTACAGTGCTTGAGAGGATGGGAGCCACGGGGGCTGAAAAATATCCAATAGGAATGTTTGTTTTAGTCAAGTGTTCAAGCAGACATGCATGCTAGCCTAAGTCACCCTCCACCCATCCCAGAGGTTACATATTTTAATTTGAAATGAACAATTAAACCCATTTAAAGTTTCATGGGCAATAATGATGAAATTTTAAGTTAAGCATTAATTTTCCCCATATTTTTGTCTGTTTTTTTTTGTTTACGGATGTGTTTGACTTTTACAGAATGTGTTGGAAGTCGGTATATGTATGTGTACAGTATATTTATATGTGCATGTATATGTGCCATATACACATATGTATATGTAGGCATAGTAGAACTCTAGAACTGTTCTAGATACTCCCTTAGGTATATTCTAGAATAAAACATAAGGAAGTATTTATATATATATCTGTTGTCTGTCTTTCTGTTTGTGTAGGAATACAAGTTTATCTACTTTATTTAGATAATACTTAAGTGCACATCATAAGCTACTGAAAATGTTTGATAGTGCTTCGTTTCTATAGCTGTGTATTATGCTCATAGAGCAAATGTCAATAACAACTATTCAAATGTCCAGAAGAGCCCATGCAAATAAGAGGATGTTGCACAATACGGAATATTGAGTAAATTCAACAGAATGCTTAATTGATGACATTTATAAAATTCCTTCACAGTTCATGTGCATTCATCTCTTTTATACTCTATGTATGGATTTGGAGAACTGCTTATGTATCAAAAAATATTTAATCTTAAATCAGGGGTCTTTTTACAAAAGTGATATTCAACTGCTTTCACTGGCTGATTCATACATACAGTGCCCTCCACTATTATTGGCACCCCTGTTAAAGATGAGTAAAAAGGGTTATAAAAAAATTATCGTTTGGTGAATTATCTTAATTTCACACTGAAATTTTTTTTTAAAATCCGACCTTTAATGGAAGTAAATCTATTGTGAGAAAAAAAATCCCTCATCAAGAAATAATTATTTTTAACAAAATCACATGTGCCACAATGATTGACACCCCTGCATTTACATATAGAATAAAGTAATAATTTTTAATATTTGGTTGCATATTCTTTGCATGCCATGACTTCCTGATGTCTGTGACTCTTGATATCTTATTTTCTGGTACTCTTACAAGCGATACTATAACGTCTCTGCATTTGAATGGATCTCTATGGGAATTGGGGAGTGGGACTATATTTAGCTGTAAATTATGCTGGAACAGTATGGAATACATGGTTGGTAAAATGGCTTTAAGTCATCAAGGGTCTGAGGTATCAAACGAGCCTCAAACCATCACTCTGCTGCCAGATATGCAGTAGATATGGATGGATCACTCTAAGGGTTGTTTCTCCTGACAAATTTTTCGATTGAACTCTATGGAAAAATAACTCAGGAGAAGAAACCCCTCAAGTTATCCATGGGGTGCCAATAATAGTGGAGGGCACTGTATATATGTATATATTTTATTTTTGAATTTTAATTACTTTTTTTTTAACAACATTTTTTTTTTTTTTAATTGTGGCTTGCAATTCGCAAAGATATCCGCTACAACTTCAGGGTTAATGAAAACCTGCCTTCCTCTCCTAACTATGGTGTCCCTGTTGCTTGTGCAGAAAAGACCAATGCATTTTGGACCAAAGAGTATCTTTTGTAATCATACTCATCCACTTGATTTCTTTTCAACCATTGAATTGATTTTGAAATACAGATTATCGCAAAAAGAAAGGATGTTGTGACACAAGTTATGGCAAACTCATTTGAGAATTAAGGAAAGGAGCTCTGTTAGGTGTGGGTATTTTACTTTGGATTTCTAGATTATGTGTCATTTGTAATTGCGTGTACAGCATGTGCATTACAGATGGTGTCCTAATAAAAGTTGTCAGGCAAGTTTACAACTATATATATATTTTAGTTTTTTGTTGTTTTTTTAAGGCATTAAAAGGCTTTTTTTTCTTCTTCTAATAGTCTGCACTCGGGGTTGGCCGAATACAAGTATTCATACAAAACAGGTATCCCTTACTGATAATGGGTTTTTTACAGACGTGTAGCTGATCGCGGGGAGCTATTATCCATAATCGGAGAGGCAGTTACAGGGGCACATATTCGAATGATGTGCGTAAAGCAGTTCTGCTCCCACGATTGGATGAGGTACACAGTCGGACCACCCTTATCTCTATAACAAACCAGAAACCTCGCTTGCTGTTCAAAACATATTGGAAGTTGTAGATAGTGGCTTTTGTCACAGTTTTTGCTTAATTGCAAACGTTTGTGTATGTGTTTTCAGATCAAATTAGATTAGTTTCAGCTGAAGAAAAAATTTGAAAAATATTTTGCTGCCAGTTTGTCTGCTATAAAGAAGTTTTGTAAATAGTTTTCTCTTGAGAGGTTGCAAAAATAAGACATATAATATCAACTATTAGCCTATTGATAAGTTTAAGAAAATATTTCTGTGCATTTTCACCTGCTTAATTAAAAAAACGTTTTGTAGTTTGTTCTGTCGTCATCTTAGAAGACAACTACTACTGGGTAGGGTGGGTCTTCACTTTTTCTTCCAACAGGTAGTATCATGACACCAGAAAATTCCTTTGTGTCTCTGATAACCTGAGATCAGGACTAGTTTCCATCAGGGTATTTGGTTTCTGCTGTTTCACTAACACTGTGGAAAAGAGCTAAAGTTGCAAAAATAGGGGAGAGAAAAATTTAAAGCAGAATTTAGGACAGAATTAAAAAAATATAACTTTTTTCATCGGAGAAGACTAGATTTATTATGGCCACATTTGCCATATCGTGAATTTAAATAGACTAAAGTACTACATGTGCAGTGCTAAAAAAAAATCTAATTGAAGGGTAAATTAGAATTCAGAGAGAGAGAACTTCTCAAGTGTGAGATGAATGTTATATAGGTGCCTTCACACTATTTTTCTTGTTGTATGTCATTATAATCATGAAGTTGAATGTAATAGGCTACACTGATTTTGTGTGTTAATTTGATGCTTCTACATGGTAACTGGTCTCAGGCAAACCTGACGGTCGGCAAACCCCTAGTCTGCACATTTGTTTACGTGTTTTAATTATGATCAACCTCATTATATAACCTCACGATGAATGAATACAACGCCATTTCATTTTAAATGTGTGTAAATGGATATTCATGTTTTTTTGTTTTTGTTTTATTAACAATTACGAGGTTTTTTTCATTTTAGTTACGGTCACCAACCGTATGCTCATGCTGAGTAAATGGAATGTTCAAGCTTTGCCATTGAAACAAAGGGGAGGCATGGTAACCATTTCCAAGCAACAGCTTTTCGCTACGTATTTTTCTTCATTACCCAAGGTGTATTGGAAAGTCCAATCCTACGATAAGTCTGGCCCTGACTGGTCCTATGGCTGTGGCTTTCTTGTTTTGTAGATTATTGCGGGGGATTTGATGATCAGAAACATCCAGCTGAATCACGGTGGAAAGTACGTCTGCATCGTTGATACAGATGTGGAGAGTTTGTCAGCTGCTGCAATCTTGATTGTGAAAGGTAAGAGGCAGCTGTGTAAGCTCCAGGGCTGAAATTCCCCCCACTGAAATTCTTCATTACACTATACTGATTAAACACATCCAGGAAAACTGACGTTTTCAATTAAATCCTGTTTTTTTTAAAGGGAATATTTGTACCGTTTGTGGGAGAATAAGAAAATTTAGGAGTGTACAAAAAATATACAATAGAATCTTCTTAATTGCATAACCTGTTTGTCAGCCAATTTTATGTGATTATCTCGAGTCGATTTGACGGAGGAGCCCAGATGAATAGTACTGTATGACGGTGGGGAGGGGAAGCCAGGACAGAACAAACAATACACACAAATACCTATTAAGTTCCCAAATAAAAGGGCGTTATTTTTCGTGCGCAGCCAAAATATTTGCACGTGTTATCATTTCACACGCTGCGGAGTCATTATGTAAACTACTCTGGCTGCAAACGGCCATATTTAAATGAGAGATTTTGCGTGTTTGGAATGGTCACACTGTAAAAAAACTGAGAAAACGGTGAAAAGACTAGCATGAACGTTGCCAATAAAAAACGTATAAATTTATAAATCATGTTATTTTAGGGAATTATTGTTATTTTATTATTATTTTACTTACAAACATTTTACCTATACATATTTTTTTCACAGTAAACAAAGTGTTACAGGATTTCACAGTTTTCTTGTTTTTTTTCAAAGCACTGCCAAAGTCATGTAGAATAATATGAAAAACTCTAACAGTCATCCAATAAAATATCAGGATCAGGTCTCTTAGTTTCTCCCGGGAGGTAGAGATGTTTGTCAGTACTGAAATCATCATAACTATACTTAGCCTATACTATGCTACTCGTGCCATTAGTGTCACTTAAAATCACATTTTCATCTGATGATGCGCTTTATTTTGCTGGTTTTTGATGAAAAGTTTTTATTTGCTTTGTTATTCACGGTTTGTTATAATAGAAGTTGTAGGGTATTGCTTGTTTAATTAAAATACTAGTTGCTCTTGTATTCTGTAACACAATTTACTCTTACTGTTCATTATGTATGTATCCACAATTTCTCTTCTTGTGTATTTTGAGCGTTAAGTAGAATGGGCCAGTTAATTAGCCCCCATTGTTACGCAATCATTCAGAACGTTCAGATATGGATATTCCAAACACACCAGTAGCCTACGTGCTACGACAGCCGTCATCTTATCGATTGCATGTCTTTTAATACCTGCTATCCATTTGCACTAAAATGCACATGCAAATACGTTTCCCAAACTTGCTTTCCGGCTTAGTAAATCACATTACATGTGTTCAAATAAACTATTTGCATGACCTCCTTTCGCAAAAAAACACAGGGACGCCCAATTTTGGATATTCATTCATGCTAACCTTTTCAAAAATGAAAAATACATGTATCTATCAATTTTAACACACGCAGTCCTCTTTACACCTGTTTAATTGATCACCTCTGACAATTTTTTTGTGGGTGGTAACAGTTTTAAATGTGATTTTGTACGTTTTAGTCAATTAAACCTTTAGTAAATCGACCCTATACTGTACAACTTTCATATGAAGTGCATGATAATATGAAGGTCTGATAAAGGACGTTGTATACTTCTGTGAACTCAGAAAGAATGAGCCCCCACTCAGGCGTCCGCTATGGACATGATTTTCAATAGAAACTATTGCCTACTTTCGTAAATTTTGCCCATTTTGTGTCATTATAGGGGCAATTGTTGGTTTATGTATGCCGCATCTGCCAGTGTAATTAGACATCATTCAATGCGAATATCTGAAATATGCAATTTTTTTAATGCTAATGGAATGAATGGGAAAAGGTTTGGGATTTGGCAATTCTATGCAAATACCCAAATTATGCGATAATCCGTTATGCAGTTCAGTTGACTCCACTGTATCTTTCTTTTTTGCTTGGATACATCCTTCCTCCAATGTGGATCAATGCAAATCTCAGCTTTTTTTCTGTCCGCATCATTGACTCAGAAAGACATTTTAATGCAGGTGTTTACAGCGCAGACTGTTTGTGTTAAACCTCAGTAGTCTGGCAAGATTTCATCCGAGCACAATGAGCAAATCAGAATCCATGAATATAATGAAGTGAATCTGAAACTGGAGCCGAAATTGCATGATTAACTTGTATGTGTTAATGAGTCCACGTTAATATAGCCGTTTATCAAAGCATCTTCTGAAAGCAAGCTAACATGTTTAAAAATGAGAAATACCTTTCAATTAAACTACAAAAAGGTTTTCAAAAATGTATAATGTTTAGATGCCAAATCGTATATAATCGTATATTGCAGCAAGTGAAATCTCAAGATCTCGGTGCTGGAAATATTGAGCAACGATTGTAAAACCTTGAATGTTTCTATTGCATGATGCAAAACAGCAGTGGGCATACTGCAGAAGTATTAATAGACTATGTATTTTGTTGTTCTTTTGATATCAAAAGCAGGTTTAGAATTATAGAGCATAACATTGTTTTGCCTTTATTTTTTGCATTACATTTCACCATTGTTATTATTATCTAGAGGTCTGAATTGGTATGCAGGCATGTTACATTTCCGATGCTCTGAGAAGGTGTTGTGTGTGAGATAATGAATCATAGGAAATGTGTTTAATTGCCTCATTTGCACATGGGTAAAATGGCACAACAAACCTCCAGATTACACCAAGTCTGGGGCAAAGAGACTGTAAGACAGCAATGAACATTCTTTGGAAGTAAACAAAATTGCACACATATGCTCTGGAAGTCTGGGTAAGGACCAGTAAGGACATTTAACATTTTAGGCATTTAGCTGACGCTCTTATCCAGAGTGACTTACAATTAGTGCACAAAGAAAAAGGCCTAAGTTCGTAAATCACCATCATTCCATGTAGCAATTAATGAGAGTCTAATGGACAGGCCATAACACACCCATGATAGGTAATCCTTTGTCACAAGAATTAACATGTGGGAAGGAAGGTAGAGGTTTTTTTTTTTTTTTTAGAATAGATAGAAGACGGATTTGGAAGAGGGCAATTGGAATCAGGGTGGCGAAAGGTGAGGTATTTCCTGAATAGATGCGTCTTCAGGTCGCCCCAGAAGGTAAAGAGGGACTCTGCAGTATGTGCTCTTCCTTTAGAATTAGAATTAGAAAGCCTTTTCCCAGAAAGAATAGGAAAGTAAGATTATATTTGAAGCAGTGCGCACTGATGGCACTTGTGGGGGTGTTGCTGGGCAATGATGTGAAAGCTATCTTTGCTAATTGTCTGATTGAGTCAGGTCCTCCAAACGCCCCGGACAGTGTAGCAGTGGAGGAGATCACAGACAGCACTGCTCAGCTCTCCTGGAGTCCTGGCAGAGATAATGGTAGCCCCATCACCGGCTACATCATCCAAGCGAGGACTCCCTTTACTGTGGGATGGCAGGCAGTCGATACAGGTACCATGACACAGCCACAGAGACCACACCACAGGACAATCTGAGTGGTAACACAATAATAGCGGTAATTTAATAACACTCTGCCTTTCTATCAGAATGGTATCTTGTGGTCTAGTCCAGCAGTTCTCAAACTATGGTTGTGTGGGATTCGGGGATAAAAACAAAAAAAACAAAAAAAACAAGGCCATGCAAAGGTATGGTTAATTTTCTGTTGTTTAGATTTTTTTTTTTATATGAGGCTAACTATGTTTTTTGTTACAAATTGGTAGAGATTTTTGTGTGTGATGAAGGGTGTTTTGGATGGTTAATGTTTCTGACTACCTGACGGCTTTACAATGGGCATTCAGGGTTTGTGGTCTAAAGCAAGAAAACACTTCAAGTAACTCCAAAGCTGCTTGTACAATGATGTTATGCCTCCAGATGTTGTATGTTTTTTTTTTGGTTTTTTAAGGGCATGTGGTTTTTACATTACAATGGCAGCGTTAAAATAACAGAAGGAAGTGCCCAGTTTAAAATGCAGTAGAAGAACAGCAAAAAAGAATAATAATAATGGAAATGATAACAACAATTAAATTATAATGAAGATAATGAAAAATAAAATTAAAATACTAACATTAGCATCGACAGCGATCCCAGTGAGGGTGTAATGTGGGTGTGATGCACCATGGATAAGACCTTAACACGTATCAAGCACCAGAGGTACATAAATCAGTTCACTCCTGCTGGGATGTCGACCATTTGTCGAGGAGCGGTTTCCAGATTTTAACGAAGGTCTCTTCTTTGTTGGCTAGTTGATAACGAAGACCCTCCATATGAATAACATTACCTAGTTCCCTCAGCCATTGTTGGAATGTAGGGCTCAACTCTGAGGTGTTTTGCTAGCAGAGTGCAGAGTGAAATGGCCTGAACAGTGTGTTTATCTATTACAGAATTCACAGGTAAACCCAAAGATGGCGAGAAAAGTGTCTGAGAGTTAAGAGCTTGCAATGTTTAAGAACTATGAAGAAAATAGGTACTGGCCTTACTGTACAAGCTGCTATGGTGTTAATTGAAGTGTTCTGGGCCAATCGAAAACACCCAAAAAATTTACTATCCCTTTAAGTTAAGGCTTCCCTATCTTTTTTCAATGTAACAAATTTAACTGTAAAGCCTGTGATTAGCAATCTCAAATAGCAGTTACTGCTTGTTTGAAACATTTAGGGCCTGATTTACTAAGGCCTTTAGTGGGTACAAAACCTTTTAGCACACACAAAACCAATAACATGACCAAAAAAAATCCAACCTTTAATTGAAGTAAATTTATTCGGAGAAAAAATTATCCCTCATCAAGAAATAAATATTTTTAACAAAACCACGTGTGCCACAATTATAGGCACCCCTATAAATTATTATGAACAAAATGTAACTGAAGCATTTTTTCCATTTATATTTTAAGTTGATCAGAGTGTTTAGGAAATTTCGAGCAGTAATCCATGACTTCCTGTTTCACTGGGGTATACATATGAGGTGACACAGAGGCCATATTCCCTTATTCATACATTAAAATGGGAAAGATAAGAGAACACACAAATCAAATGAGGAAAAAGTGTATTGAGCTTAATAAGTCAGGGAATGCCAAAAAAAAAAAAGAAGCTACTCACCTCAAAATGCCCATATCTACCGTTAGGGCAATAATTAAAAAGTTCAAAGCAACTGGAACTGTTACAAACTTGCCTGGAAGAGGACCCAAGTCCAACAGATCACTGTTGGAGAATTACAGAGGAAAGTAGCATCTTGGGGTCATCAAGACGTCACCTCCATGCCAACAAATTATTTGGAAGGCATGCCAGAAAAAAGCCTTTCCTGTCATTTCACCACAAACGTAAACGCCTGGAGTTTGCTAAACGCTACTGGAACTTTGACTGGAACCGTGTTTTATGGTCAGATGAAACAAAAATTTAGCTTTTTGGCAACCAACACTCAAGGTGGGTTTGGCATAAAAAGAAGGATGGGCTATACTGAAAATAACCTGATCCCCACTGTTAAGTATGGTGGAGGTTCCGTGATGTTGTGGGGCTGTTTTTTTCCTCCAAAGGCCATGGGAACCTTGTTAGGGCACATGGCATCATGAACTCTATGAAATACCAGGAAACCATACCATTTGAATCTGTGATGGTTTCCAGTGGCGGAAAATCAAATGCAACGGGAATGGGAATCAGAACAAAGTCACTCACAACAGTGAGGACCACTAATAG
Source organism: Ilyophis sp. 1 JC-2022 (assembly GCA_022702515.1). Taxonomy (NCBI): domain Eukaryota; kingdom Metazoa; phylum Chordata; class Actinopteri; order Anguilliformes; family Synaphobranchidae; genus Ilyophis; species Ilyophis sp. 1 JC-2022. The sequence goes on from CM040396.1 coordinate 32,419,711, forward strand.
ATTAAACCCCAAAAAGGTAGAAAAGAAAATGAATAATCCTAGAAGCTAAAACAGCCAAATAATAATCATCCCAGAAAAACAGGGCGAACTCGTAAGATAAGTAAGAACGAGTAAGAACGCAAAACTAAGTCTTCAGAGCTCAATACTAGAGCTAACATGGGAAACAAAAAAATAAAAGAACACCTTCGGCACATAAAACTAACAAGGCCAGAAGAAGGTGAAACAAAAGTGAAACCACCAAAGAAAAACTGTCTCAGTGAGAACAGCACGGACAAAATAGCACAGCGAAGCTAACAGGAGGAGATAATCCTATACCTGAAATAATAAAGCTATGAAGTAAGTCCCTCGTGAACATAAAACAAGTTTAATATCACAAGGTTGCTTGTACCTGGCTATACCTGGCTCAATGTAATACGGAATGACAAAGAAGCGCCGGGAAGCGGAAGTCAGGCGCTTAAATACCCCACAGGCAGTAGCACAGGTGATACAAAGGTGAATACGAGGTGAATCAAAACCCCGGAATGGAACGTAGGAAAAAATCTGATAGATTACCCATCGGAGAGATAGGTCGAGAACTGCAGCGAAAAAGGAAAAATAAACCACGGACCATGACAGATCTGGCTGCCTCTGCCAGGAAACTAAAACCGGGTCGTCGTTGGATCTTCCAGCAGGACAATGATCCAAAACATATGTCCGAATCAACACAAAAATAGTTAACTGAACACAAAATCAAGCTTCTGCCATAGCCATCTCAGTCCCCTGACCTAAACCCCATTGAAAACCTGTGGGCTGAGCTGAAGAGGAGAGTGCACAAGAGAGGACCTAGGACTCTGGATGATCTGGAGAGATTTTGTAAAGAGGAATGGTTTCTTTTTTTGCTCTGTATTATTGCTCTGTATTCTCCAATCTTATTAGATGTTACAGGAGAAGACTCAGTGCTGTTTTATTGGCAAAGGGAGGTTGCATAAAGTATTACATGCAGGGGTGCCAATATTGTGGCACACGTGGTTTTATTAAAAATAATTATTTCTTGATGAGGCATTTTTTTTCTCAGAATAAATTTACTGCAATTAAAGGTTGGATTTTTCTAATTTTCACTGTGAGATTAAGCTAATTCACCAAATGGTGATTTTTTTTTATAACCCTTTTTACTCATCTTTACCAGGGGTGCCAATAATTGTGGAGGGCACTGTATATATGAAACATTTTACATTACAGGTGTGCCAATGCTTTTTACAAGAAATCAACAAAGTGTACAATCATGCCATTTGCAAACAACATGTATAATTACATACAGCAGTGGCTGTCATGAATCCCCCCCCCCCTTGTCATTTGTCAGTTGCTTTTTTTTTTTTTATTTCACTTGAAATGATGAGATTTCATTCTGTCTTGCATGAGACCAGTTCCGGAAGCCATTGATGGAAACACACTGACAGCGACTGTGGTGGATCTGAATGCCTGGGTGGAGTACGAGTTCAGGGTGGTGGCCAGAAACAGTGTAGGAATGGGGGAGCCCAGCCCTGCTTCCATTAAAACTAGGACAGAGGATGCTGGTGAGTTACATTATATCTTTCAATTTTTTATGTTTTTTGTTATGTTTTTTCTTTGTTTAATTCAGTTTTCTTTATTGCCGTATTTTCATTGGCAAAACATAATACTAAAATGGTGTTCATACATGAGCAATAGCATAGTGGTAAAGAAAAATATACTGTTCCTATCAAGTCTTCATATCTATTTTTCAATATAAAAGGAAAAGAGAAATCAAGACATACATGCATACCGGTACATACTCAGTCACGAACCTGTCTGTCTTTAGGCCACTGTCTTACCTTCTGTCTGTGTCTGTCACACACCCACATGTCCAAATGCATACAATACAATACAGTACAGTACACACACACACACACACACACACACACACACACACACACACACACACAGTTGTTACATTTCATTTGATCCATTTGCACCTTTGACAGAATAGATATTACAAATATATCTCTGGATGCACATGAGTGGTCCCCAAACCTACAGTGGCAATATGTAGCACAAACAGTTGTCAGCCACTACGGTGTTCCCTGCATATTTAAGCTGAAATCCTGAACAGTGCAGGCTTTTAAAAAAATGCATGATTTCTCTCCGTCTTTTTTCACTGTCCAAGGGGAGTGTGCTCTCAAATGGAAAAACAGTATCATAAGTAAATGTGTAAAGCTATCACTGGAGACGAAGATGGGTGGCACACAGACCTGGTGCATCACTGCTCTTAACTGCATTAAAATTTTGATCCTCTGTGTTTTTGCCACGTAGTCCCTGACACAGCTCCCACGGATGTCGGAGGCGGGGGTGGCACCAAATCAGAATTAGTAATAACATGGGAGGTAAGTGATCTGTCAGATTTTACCGTTTTCTCCATCGCTGGTTAATGGATTTGCTTAATTGTGTAGAATTGTGTGGGGCGTTTTATGTTTTCAGCCAGAGCCAGCTCATCTACGGGCAGCCCTTGGGGCCCCATTACCTCCTGCAACTGTGACTGAGCTCGGAAATAGTGTTTCATTGAAGCTTGCCCCAGCCGCAAACCTGTGCCAAGACAGAAGAAGTAGATTCGCGCAGGACATGAGTAGATTTATACACAGATATACACCCCCCCCCCCCCCCCCTTTGGAATGACCGATTGAACCCCTTGAGCTGCTCACACATCAGCAGCTCCACTTTCTAACACACCCGCCTGCAAGCTAGTGATTATTTTACACCCTGCAGTCCACAAAGTGCTTCCGGAGAAAGCTCGCACTACTGGATGAGGATGCACATGTTTTAGGCGCTTGGCGTGGTGGTTGACAACAGTGTGGTAAATCATGCAACCCTGGTTGACTCGAGCTCAACCTGCCCAACCACCGGACACTTTTTGGTGGTAGATCATGCAGATCCCTCCGGGGCATAGGTTTTGAGGACAAAGACTATCTGAGTCTGTGTCTTTGTCTCTATGTGTTTTAATATCACTATAGTTTTGTGTTTTGCTCCCAGCCGGTGCCCGAGGAACTGCAAAACGGCGAGGGCTTTGGCTACATCATTGCCTTCCGTTCCCTGGGCGCAGTTACCTGGACGCGCGCCGTCATATCAACCCCTGGTGTGGCGCGCTACGTATTCAGAAACGACAGCATTCCGCCATTCTCTCCTTTCGACGTTAAGGTCGGAGCATACAACAACAGAGGGGAGGGGCCCTTCAGCTCAATAGCCACGGTGTTCTCTGCAGAGGAAGGTAAAAGACACGTAGGCAATGTGGAACATTCTGGAACAGATCCTGTTATGCTGAGGTGCATCTTTGAATAGCAATGATGAAGACCCGTTATTTAAGAACGTCATCCTTAACTTGATATTAGTTGTCACAGCATTGTGCCTTTACATCAGCGGGAGATCTGACCACAAAAGTGTCATCGTGCTTCAATCGTCCATTAAATTCGCTGTACCTTCATCTGATTCGTGCTTGTCTCTGTAACTACGTCAGTTACAAAAGTTGAATTCTCACCCCATCTCTTTTTGGTTAGTGCCGAGCATCGTTCCTGAGAGAGTTGTGGCCAGAAGTATTTCTGCATCGCAAATTGAAGTTGTCTGGGCAGCTTTGCCTCCAATTCCGGAAAGAGTCCTTGGATATGAGGTACATTGCCGATTTAAAATGAAATGAATTTCCATGCTTTGTTTACCAGCATTTAAAGTTCATATTGGTTTTTTAAATATTTTTTTATCATAACTGCCCCCAGAAAGATTTGGGAAAAATAAGAATGTATATGCTTTGCAATGGCAATACAAGCATCCTTCCTCATTCCCTTTTAAGAATGCAAAGAGTGGCGTGCATTTTCACCCAGTGCTCTTTCAATTTCGGTCACCTCTGGTCCTTGGCGCAAATCTGCAGTGTTGTCATGGCACTGATAATATTGTTTTGAAAGAATATTGCTATTATGTCACCATGCAGGACTTTGGAAGGACGTTTAAAAAAAGGGAAGGAGGGGGGAAACTAATTAGGTGCATTCTGTGCTAGGATTCAGTGACAGCCTTTGTTTTCAAGTAGATTTGTTAGAACAGACAGCATTGCACACTGATATCGCTTGTATGTTGTGTCACTAAGTATTGTCTTTATCAAAATTTTAAAAGTAAATACAGGCTTTAATGTCCTGTAACAGTTTCTCCACTTAAAAGCCCCCTTTTCAAAGTTATGTGGGAATCTCCTTTTTAGTTATCTAAAAGATGTTTGGAAACATCTAGAATATTTTCAAAACTCTTGAGTTGAATTTTATGAAGGTGTACCACACATTTTACATTTCATAATTATTTATAAACATGAACATGATGTCATTAGATCTCAGCCATTGAATATTAACCAAACCTCTCAACTAATATTTGTTTAATTCACATGTCCAAATATTTCTCAGTTATACAGACACTACTGTTGATTGAAATGTTACCTCTTTAGTGTAGGCAGTGGGAATACTCGTACTGTTTACAGCAGCTGCAAATCTTGTAGACAAGTATGGTCATGCAGTGTATTCTTTTTATTTGACTAGAGTTGTCTGCCTACAGTCTGAACATCAAAGGCCCACTCTGCCTAGAGGGTATATAGCATACATATATTTCCCTCTAGAAGTCATCTTAAAATAGCAGTTATAATCAACATAAACCCAGCCATTCATTTTTTATTTACTTTGGCGAGTTGATGCCAATGTAAAATTTCTCAGGCATATCCCTCTAATGGATGCAAAACATCTCACATTAAATCTAATATTAAAACCAATAGTTAATATGAAATTGAAAGTGTGCTTAAATAAGAATGAAATGCATAAATGGTTTAAAGTAGTTTGCGGCCTTTTTTTCTCACAGTCATCCTAAGGGGAGGGAAAATGCCTTTAGAAATGCCTCTCTTCACACAAGCCGCCATAATCCTGTTTTCTCACCCTGGTAAACAGGTGGTATATTGGGAAGATGATACCAAGCCTGAAACGGTGGGAAAAATGAGAATCTCTGGAAATTACACTTCACTTAACGTCAGCGGCCTGAAAGGAAGCAGTCAGTATTATTTAGCTGTGAGTGCTTTTAACACCGCCGGAACAGGCCCTCAGTCTGTGTCTGTCAACGCCACCACTAAAAAGCCACGTGAGTTTCTGAAACAATACACAGTCATAATCAAATTACAATTATGCCATGCAACTACAATTTTTTAAAAACGCACTCACACACGCACGCACGGTATCAAATTGTGTAACTGTGATACTTTGTATTATTTTACACATTATACATTATCATAGATTAGTTGTCAAATGGGATCTTCCAGGAAATTACATTTCAATTGTCAAGTGACAGGTGCCTTGCGAATTCGATATGTCAGGTTCCTATCCAGTTAGCAACTGATAATGCATGACATTGCTATCTACTGACCTGGATTTGACTCTGATAACCTGATTTGCACAATGAATGGGGGGGTCAACGAAAAATAAAATGGGCCATGGCCTTAGAGGATTGAGTCTGGGATGGTAGATGATGGGCATTTTAGAGGTGTGAAGTTACACATTTTGGGGTTTCTCTCACTCAGCCCCGGGACATCCCCCACTGAATATAGAGTGGACTCTGATTGGCTCTCAGCTCACTCTTCACTGGGATCCTGTCATAGCCTTGGAGACAGAGTCAGAAGTCACTGGGTACCAAGTAAGTGTCAGTCAGCTGATTCGCTGCCAGCCTAATGCCAACTTGCAGTGTATTTGTGAAGGCAACAGCATCTGGCATTTTCCATGACTAATTAACTGGGTGAATTGCAAGAAGTACACTTTTGGATTGGAGAGTTTTCTTCAGAAAGACACATATATATGTATAGCGTGTCAAAATGGCAGATTCTCTCTAGACACAATGTCCAATGCAATTGTGCAATTGTGTGAGTAACATTTTCAAAGGTGCAATAATGCCGGAACATCAGCAGGTCTGGGACCAAATAGCTGAACTTGTGCTCTGCTGCTGCAGGTCAGAACCATGCAGGTGTCTGTCAGGCGCAGGGGCACGTGTGGCAGTTCACCTTGAACAAACTGCGGTGAACCGAGCACAGCTTAGCCCCCTTGTTAACACCCGACCATATCTCTCAAATTTAACCAGTTTAGCATTCCCACAAGCGAACTGTCATGCTTTTTTTTAACCAGTCGGATGCATTTATAACTTGTTTTCCCCCACCTGAAATTATGCTTTTTTTTCTCTTCTAAAGGTCTCATACAGAAGACAGCGACACAGTGATGTGAGCACAATCGCCACTAACAAAACCACAGCAGAACTGACCCTTTCTGCCAATGACGACTATCTCGTCCAGGTCAAAGCCTTAAGTGAAGGAGGAGAGGGTGCAGGAAGTGAACCTATCCATATTCACAAATTAAGTGAGTTCACCCTTCTTTATCCCCCCACCCTGTGTTGCCCCTGCCGGAACTGATAAGGTTCTAAGGATGGCTCAATCATCGTAATGGCACGTTTATTTTGGCTTCCTTGCATCCTGTTTCATCCGTGTGTAATAGACTTCTTTTGGATGCGAGAAATCTGATCTTTTTTGAAATTCATGTGCAGTGCAATCCATCTCTGCCACGGGGTTATTACTCCTTGCTGACTGCACAGCTCGGCAGCATGCAGAATAGTAGCATGTTCTCTCCTCCGCTGTTCAGAATTGAAATGTGCTTCAGTCCCACTCTAAAGAGATCTGCCTTCCGTTGCAATATAAAGCTTATCATTTCTGAATTCTTTAATGGCCTTTCCTGTTGAAAGCCATTAATAATGAAGATACGGAGGGCACTTTGTATTCGGCATAGGCTCCTGATTTATGATGCGCTGTCAGAAAATCGAGGAGGAAGATACACAGCCGTGGGTTTTTCCCTTTTTGAAAAGTAAACATTTTTCGCCTTAAATATCTGTAATATTGTGATTTTTTTTTTTGTTCACGTCCCAGGCATGGGTGCACGAGGGTCAAGAGCGTCAGAGTCCAGCTCCCTCTGCCTTGCCCTGCTTTTCATCGCAGTATTCTCCATATTCAGATCCGGCTTCATCTGATCGCCGAGACAACGGTCTCCAACTTCATCCCCGCATTTTCTGTACTCTAAACGTGTGAGCAGAGATATGCTCACCCCTGTGTGGTTGTATGTATATTTATGCATCTGTACTGAAATTCACATTCATACAAAAAAAAGTCATAATGATACGGGTGGCAAGTATGACATAACACGGTAATGCATATTTGTAATTTGAAATGTTTTTTAAAAAACTACTAATAATAAATTAGCATGCATGTTCCTATGCAGTGTACCACCTTATGTCATATTAGAGCCACCACACTAGTGTATGAAACGTTTTCAAGATGTTTATGCCAACTATACATATTTCCATACAGGAATACTGATGTCAACTTTACTGATTTATTTGCCTCGAGGATCCTTGAAAAATACAAATGCCTTAAATCCATTTACATACCAAAGTAGTTGACATAAAATACATATCATATTTGTTTCTGTTGATGACATTGTCGAAAAGAAAACACACACTTTTAGGGTCATTATTTCTCAAGAGAGTGATCTGAAATAACATCCCAGTTGAGAGTCAGTATCGTAATGTCGCCAAAGGATTACATGTGGTAATTTAAGTTTGTCTGAGAGGATATGATGAAAATCTCAGTAAATTCTCAATTTTAATGGAACACTTTTGGGATTAATGCAGTGGCAACTGTGTAAATATTCAAATATGTCAATGTGTCAACTCTCTTTAAATACCCTGGTCTGTATGTGAGAGCCAGTACCAGGCAGCGAACCTGCCAACTATAAATGGAGCCATTTCAGCTCCTAATTAGTTAAACGAGGTGGTAAAATGCGCAAAGCGGCCAAAGTGTACCATGTCACCTGCCTAATTTGTTTTGCTAAAATCTGATAGATCAGCTTAGTTTATGACCCAGACATTGAAGTGCTTACGGGATGAAGTAAAAGCAAATTACAATAAAAAACACAAAGTACTCCATTTATATGTATGTCTTTATTAACAGGGACCAGGGCTATAAACTAGTACGATCACCTGTGCCTCTTTACAAACTCAGTCAACTATAATCTCATAATAAAATGTCCTTAAAGATTTTACACACACACACACACACACACACACACACACAAAACTGAGATCCTCCGCACTGCACATTTGGTCAAATGTAATATTTTCTACTGCGCTTTATGGTTTATATATTACAAAAGCATAGTATGGTATGTATTCTGTGCACAGTGAAGTGTTTGAGTATATAGAGCCTGTGTGATGCTGTTTTTGTGTTTTAATTCATATTTCTTTCTTTTTCATCAGACTCAGTTTTTGTTAAGACACCGCCCCCTTTGTTCTATTGTAATATGTTTGGCCGCACCTCAATGACACAGAAAATTACAGTTGCACTTAAAAAAAAAAGTTGAGTTACCTTAAACTAAAACTAGTGCCTTCACTAGAAAATGTACGTATGACTCGAGTTACTGATGAGGGAGAGCCATAAATTTCAACCTAATCAGTGATATTTAACTAAGCTAAGTTAAAGGCTCTTTGCCCAGATGTGAAATGCATTCAGGATAATAGAGTGCTTACGAGAGATGCAGATACTGATAATCACACAAGCATTGAAGGCTTGGCAGACAGCAGAGATGGATTGGGAATTCCTGGAAATAACCTTCTTTGCATTACTGGTCGACTGTACATCCCAGCATAATACATGTAAGCTCAGATCCATGATGTTATTTATGAGCTTTTATCTAAATAAAACACACCATGGCAGGGGAAATCAAAATGAAATTAAAAATGGGTAAATAATGGCAGAGTGTATTGGGATCTACTAGAAGACCCACAGCGTGTCAGGACAGTTCCAGCCACATGGATGGACAGTGAAAGAGTTCGCCAGAATGGGCTCCCCGGATGCTTCTGGAACCGGGTTGCACACTGACTCGATTTTGTTAAATGTGGCGTGGCAAAGCCGCTCACTCTGAGGGACCGTGCCTTCGAACCTGGTTTCGCTTTGACGACATTTCAGGCAACGTCCGCGCATTTGCACTTGTTTTTCAAAGTCGAATGAAAGCACAAGGAAATGAACCAAGGTGACGCGATGCCCCACAGTGTTCAGCCACTGGAACAGATGTGCGGGCCCCCGGAGGCTCCCGGAGCCTGAACAGTGCTCATCCCCGGCGCCTGAACAGTGCTCATCCCCAGCGCCTGAACAGTGCTCATCCCCGGCGCCTGAACAGTGCTCACCACCGGCTGTCCTGTCTGCTCCCCCAGTGCTTTCACAAAGGGCTGCGTTCCTTGATTAGACTGCCGCGGCCGAGTCAATGGGATATTGATTTTTCTCCCCTATCATTGCAGCTGTCACAATTCCGACGGCTGATTGACTGATACCACTGTTCCTGTCGCGGGTGTCACTAAATTATGGTTTCATATGTCCTTTTTGCTTCCCAATCTCTGATCTTCAACCTATTATTAGAACGACGTTTCAGACCAAGCTATGTCTAACATAAATTTCACCCTTTTAACCAATGACCATAATCAACATGGACAACAAAAAAAAAGAAGAAAATGATCTCAAATGTAATATATGTGTAATAATTTTTTAATCATGTTCCCTTGTTGCTGAAAAGTTGTGTTAACTCCATTGCTATTGTAATTTATCAGTACTGAAGTGATAACGTTTTCATCGTTATTTTAGTGGGTTCGGAAACGATTGTGGTCAATGGATTTGTAAACTGTTCGCACTTACAAATCTACCGAAAGGATGGAAATGACAGTTTTCATTCGGTTTTTTGAAGGTCAAGTGTTGCGAGAGAGTGAAATTGCCGTTAAAGTAAACACGCCTAGAGCACAGCTCTCATTAAGAGGATTCTCAGGCTGCGCAGTTTCAAGGTAACTATACTGTTGTGAAGGGATTCCACCACTGCAGGGTAAAGCAAAAATGAAAATATTTGTCAATACTAAAAAGGAACTGAAACATCATTGAAGTGACAAAACAAAAATTATGTAAACCTGAGGGCACCCTTTGTTATTCAAAACCCAGAAGAATAACAAAGAAACCATTTCTGTAATAGAAAGTCACCTGAAAGTACTTTTTATTCACATTTATTCAGAAAAACTGATGAGCGTTTACACATTCCAAAATTATATGAGCTTTTGGGCTCACTTTATATTAAATGGGCAGTCTTTTACATTGGAACTGCAGAATGAAAACCATGCTATATCTATGTGAGTAAATGTTTTGACGCAGTAAAGAAGTTGATTTTGAGTTTTGGTGTTCCATACCTGAACATTTATGTCATCCTTACCCAGCTCAGATGAGACTCGTCTTGGTGTTCTTGCATAGGAATTACAGTTACTCTGTACTTATTGTAGATGTTTATCTATTTATGTGCATTAAAAGTGTCGTAACTGCCCATTTAATGTAAGGAAAAGCCTAGTGTTCAAAATTCTTAACACAAAAGAACATTTTTGTTAATGTGTATATTCTGTTATTCCGTGTAAGCTATCAAATGAATTGGAAACGAGATGCTGTATTTTTTGTTTATACCGCAGGCAACGATTCTAATGAAGCTTTATGTTAAATATGTAAATGTTAGACCCAAAACACAAGGACACAAGGGTGTATGAAATGAGATTGAAATAATATCATTAAATCAACTGGAAAATGGATCGGGATACAACGCTGATACATTTCAGATGAGTACAAAAAGATATCTGTGATACAGCATGACATGTTATTGTTAAAGTAATAACTTTATCTATTTTTATTTCTAACGACATAAAAGGCTTTTTTTTATTTGTATTTTTTTTTTTACAACACTTGTCCTTTGATTTTAATACTGCTGTATTAATTCAATGTTTTGTGATCTCCATGAGATGACCGATCTAAAATAGTGTTTTCATATTGAAAAGCAAATTGGTTTGTCTTGTATACTAAAGTTGTGCATGTGAAATACTGTTTGGTGCATTTGTGTTGAAATTTTATAAAACTAACTTAATAAAAATGTTTGCAGCTGCATAATGTTTGCGCGCCCTTGCTTTATTTTGTATGGGCTTGAAAAGACTAACTGCTCTTTGTTTTTCTCTACCTCAACATCAACTGCCACTGGAGTCAGAACTAAGCACCTACGTGTAGATGAGAAAATACGGTGTGGATATACACATTCACATATCCGATTACTCTAATAACACATCTGGCCGTGCCTTTGCAATGTGGTCTACATGTTGCGTTGACAATAAGTGGCACCTTCCTTGCTGGAGCTAACTGTACGCCTGGGTTTGTCGTTGCATTGGCATACCCCTTGAAAGACGTCTACAAGACTGCCAAATGAGATGATGTGGGTATTTATCGGCAGTAGACGCCACCTTGCCAGGCCCCTAGGAACCAAACGGTTGTATCAAGAAATGCTCCTTCCCTATTAGCTAGCCGATTAGCTAAAACTAATTTGGTCTGGATTTAGATTTCCATGTCATTTTCAGTTTATTGCAACTTCTTCTTTCTTGCACTCACTTTTTATACATCATGACATATTATCAATCAGCATTTATCCATACGTTTAAATTTTTTACTCGCAATTAAACGTGAGTAGTTCGCACGTTCAGCAGTCACCAAAGTGAACTCTTCAATTTGTAATTGTGAAAAAATTACATTTTAATACTTAAGTTAAAGTTAAGGACAAATGTTGATTGAATTCAGGCTTATTTTACTTAGCCTCCAAATGAACCTGGTAACCTGGTTTACAAGTTCTGCTCTATAAGCACTATACCACCTCCAAACTGCACCCATGAGGAAAAAAGAAGACTTTCAATTTAAAATTTCACTTCATTTATTTATTCCATTATGGCAAACAATAATACTTTAGAAATGTTTGCCTGATTTCCCAGTGGGCTTATTTGCTCCAATCAAGTGGCCGTAGGAGAATAGCTTATTTTTTATCAACAATCAAATCCAAATTTAGAACATTTTCTCATCTGGGCTTCTCACTGCACCAACACTTGACTTATTGACTTACAATGGGGACTTATCTCCCCATTGTAAATATGCATACAAGGTCTGGTGGCCATTAAACAACGTGCTAGTTGTACGTGATACCGTAGGATAGGACTTCATTAAATATCTAAAGAATGTTTACGATGGTTAAAAAATTTGATTAGTAAGAATTTATTAAAAAATTCACTTAGGAAAGCTTTGTCCCCTCAACATTATTGTAACAGTACAACATTTGGCAAAAAAAATAAATAAGTTGCACAATTCTGTCATGCAATGCATTTATATGTGTGTACATTGTGGGTTTTAATAAATACTGGGCATAGAAATGATTAGCTCTTACTTTGGGCAGGGATTTGTGCTGTGCCATCCGTGAGCTTTAACCGTCTTCAGCTGCCTGAATTTGAGCTTGTGATTAACATGGCTACGGTAAATCAATTTGACTGCCGGGCATAATTTCAGAAAGCTGATAGAATTACTGATATGTAAGTGCTGCATTACGTTTTTTTTTTTTTTTTTTTTTTACTTGAATGGGTAAAAGAATGCAATACTTAATTGGGTTGAAGGCTGTTTCCTTATGTAATCTAATGCCAGGATTGAAAAGTTCAATAAGTCTTCGGGAAGCTCAGCTCCTGGGATTCTCACATTGATGATGAGTAAGACTTTTCAGTCTGTGGGATCCAAATAGGATTACATTTGGCCATAGCAGTTTGTAGAACAAAGTACTGTGTCTCCATGTAATCACATTTCCATTCAAAAGAATCACAGTTCTCAAGAGATTTAAATACTTTCCTGTTTAAAGTACTTGAGCAGTCAATGTTTTCCATAAATAGTCATTTATTTTATTCAAATTTCAAAACTATTTTGATCCATTCCGTTTCGCATATTTGGTCCTGAATGCAGTGCGGTTTTAATGTAAAAATGTATTTTGCTAATTGTATTATGTCCCGTGCTTGTGATGATTACTGTTAAATAAACATTTGAGATTACATTTCTCCATGCACTGTTGACAATGTATATGACAATGGTGATTCGTGGGCAAAAATAGGGTAGCCAGAGAATTTAACTGAGAATTGTTCCAAACCTGCCTCTCTTTGCCGTTCGTGATTATTAAGCATACTAATTTAAGGTAAAAGTAATCCACCAGCAACTGATAAAATTTTTACAATGTCTTCACTACACATGAAATAATCGCAGAGAGAGAGAATAGGTGGCATTGTATTTGATCATAACAAAGAGACTGGGTACCAGTTTTTAAATTGCAACCTTTCTTGTCAGAAAGGTAGCTAGTGCTATTTTTATTTTCTTTGTGCTTTTTTTGTGCACCAGGTGAGACACAGAGGATATATTTGGGCATATACAGTACATACAAGCAGGTCTCTTTCTGAATGTAAAGAGTAATGCTAATTGAGCATAATGTACACTTGTATTCCCGCAGTTGTCTGGGATGGATAAGTGGAACAGTGAAACATTCATGGCGTAGCAGCATGCAGTTCTCTCTTCAAATGCAGCTGAATCCCTATGAACGCCGATAGAACGGACCCCCGTGCGGTTCACATACATGCTGCTTGGTCCTGTGTGACTTACACAGTGGGGAGTGGGGTGGTGACACAGCTGTAGACTGTTCTTCCCCTATTAGAGTGACTGGATTTTGGCCAGAAACTGTAAGCAGTGAGTAGTACCTCGCGCCACCTTAATGTGCCATCGAAATAGGGCCATCATTTGCCATTTTGCACTGTGGTTGTAGGTCATTAGTATTGGCATCACCCACTCTCATGTGCACTTATATGTGTAGCTTAGCATTTGCCTAATTGAGAAGAAATGCCAATTAATTTAGGTATAGTATGTACATGAATAACTATGCTAACCAGAGCTTTTATTTACTAACAACATAAAATTATAAATAAGAAATTCTAATATTATATATGAATGTTATATTGTGAAATACTCTCCAAATGGAAAATGCAAACCCACATATAGGGAACCACACAACTCAGTTAAAGTCTTTTCTGAGTGACGCACAAGACGCCTTACTTTTGAAGAATAGGAACACAAGGTA
>CM040396.1:32434285-32503322 GCA_022702515.1 Ilyophis sp. 1 JC-2022
GTTGCAAACGGGAAGGATCACATTCACAGTGGAGGAATTATCGGACTTGGAATCATTCATCGATCAATACTACTACTTCCAACAGGACAACATGAATACCGACAGCAACAGCTCAACCACCCCATCCACCAAACGAAAGAAAAAAGATTCGTCCACGGATACAGACGATTTACACATGACTGAAATTGAGGTTAGTGTTCTATCCAATATTAATAAAAAGCTTGATATTCTCATCTCTCTACATGAGGAAGTTAAAGAGCTAAAATCTAGCCTGGAATTCGCCCATGGTCAGATCCAATCAATCGATAGAGCAAACAACTCACTTCAGTCATGTGTAAAAACGCTAACCGAACAAATGGAAACAGTAACGAAAGAAAACAAAGTAATGAAAGAAACTATCTTGGATTTGCAAACACGCAGCATGCGCGATAACCTTATTTTTTCCGGTATTACAGAAACCACACCCGACAATCCGGAGACAAAGATTAAAGAATTCATGAAAACTCACCTTAAACTCCCATCTGACACAGTTAACAATATAACCTTCCATCGAGTACACCGCATCGGCACACCATCAAACAGAGGACCCAGACCAATAGTCGCAAAGTTCGAGCACTATCAACAGAAAGAATTAATTAAAAGCAAAGGTAGAGAACTAAAAGGAAACTAATCTCGGTATGAACGACCAATTTCCGCGTGAAATAAATGAACGCCGCAAAATATTGTATCCGATTTTAAAGGAGAATAGGAATAATAACAAGCGAGCTTACCTGGTTGTGGATAAGCTTTACATTGACGGTCAACTCCTCCGAAATACGAAGTTAACTCCATGGCTCTTCTAAATATAACATAAGATAGATATAACAGGATCTACATAATGTACTGTAAACCTCTCACCGGTTTTATGCTTTTCTTTCTGTTTTTTTCTTATTTAACTTGTTTGAGTATTTCCTCCCCCCCTATTTTTCTTTTCACCCCACGCCTATGTGCGCACCGGCTCCGTTCAATGCATACACGCACACATTTGCGTGCGCTAGCATACACACTCATAGGCCTACTGTCGCCCTACATACAGATAAACACACATACACACACTCCCTTCCCTCTTGCTATTTTCCCTATGTCTGTTTTTTTCTACTTTTGCTTACTCTCTCACTTTATGTCTTCACACCAATCCACCTTTATATTATGTATGTGCAGTTATATGTGGTATTGTATTTGCCTCACTGAAAAAAGACTCACGCACACGCACACAAATCAATCACACACACAGATCAACTCTAACAGAGGTTCACTCACACTAACATGACACAAACACTTAACTTAATAACATGGAACGTCCGTGGCATTCGTACTCAGATTAAAAAAACAAAAATTCGAAACCATCTTATTAAACTAAAGGCAGACATATGTTTGCTACAAGAGACACATCTATCACATTCTGAATTACATAACCTTAAATCTCAACAATTTAATCAAGTTTTTTCAGCAACTTACAACAGCAGACAAAGAGGTGTCTCTATTTTAGTAAACAAAAGAATACCTCTAATTCACCATTCCACAATTGCCGACTCTGAAGGACGTTATATTATAATTACTGCATCCATCTATGACACAAAATTCACAATTGCCAACATATACGGTCCCAACAGCGACAATCCATCTTTCTTTGACACATTATTCTCTACACTACAAGAATCAACAAATATCATAATTGGCGGTGACTTCAATACAGTAATCAATCCCGCAATTGATCGGTCAAGTACAGCCGGTAATTTAAGAAACTGGCACTCTACAGAATTATTAAAACAATATATGGGAGATTTTGGTCTTGGCGACAGTTGGAGATTGAGAAACCCATCATCTAGAGAATATTCTTATTTCTCCCCACTACACCAATCATTCTCCCGATTAGACTTTTTTTTGATCAATAATATACTTCTAACTAAGGTATCCGAAACCATCATACATCCAATTATTATTAGTGACCATGCACCAGTATCCCTCACTTTAAACATTAAATCCTCTACCACTACCAAACACTCTTCACGCTGGCGCTTCAATACCTCACTGCTCAAAGATTTTGATTTTACTGCCTTTATACAGAGAGAGTGGGCATCCTATATGGAATTGAACGACTCCCCAGAAATCTCATCATCAATACTATGGGAAACAGGTAAAGCAGTAATTAGGGGATACATAATATCATACTCAACAAACAAGAAAAAAAAGGAACAGGAATTAGAAATACATCTGGAACAGAAGATTAAACAACTTACAGATACATACTCAAACAATCCCGATGAACAAATACAAAATGAGCTACAAAATACCAAATTCCAGTTAAACGAAATTATAAACAAAAAAACGCAATTTATGATTCAACAACTTAAATATGATAATTTTGAAAATAGCAATAAGTCAGGCAAATATTTAGCTAGTCAGTTGCAACGCAAAAAAGAAAAAGCAATAATTTCAACCATAAAGAATTCAGTAGGCGAACCCACACAAAACCCACAAGAAATAAATAAAATATTTCAAATTTTTTACAGTAATTTATATTCTTCAAATACAGACCCTGACCCATCAGAGATACAGTCCTTCCTTAACAATCTAGATTTACCCAATCTATCTAATCAAGATGCAGACACCCTAGATGCGCCATTAACACCAGACGAACTCTACAAAGCTCTACTTCAGATGCCAAATAATAAGTCACCCGGACCCGATGGCTTCCCTCCTGAATTTTATAAACACTTTTGGCACATACTATCCCCACTATTTTACAAACTAACATCAGAAATACAAAATACATCGCAAATTCCTACACACATGAATACATCTGTTATATCAGTTTTACTTAAACCTAATAAAGATCCAACTCAACCTACCAGCTACCGCCCTCTGTCATTAATAAACACCGATCTAAAAATAATTACAAAAGCCCTAGCCATCAGATTAGAAACAGTCATTTCCACATTAATACACCCCGACCAGACAGGCTTTATCAAGGGAAGACATGCCTCAGATAATGTACGAAGACTGATTAATATCATCAACTTCTCACAACAAACTCAAACCAAGACAATAATTGCATCACTTGACGCAGAAAAAGCATTTGACCAAGTTAACTGGATCTTCCTATTAAACACATTACACAAATTTGGCTTCGGGGAGTCGTTTATCCATTGGATAAGGACACTCTACACCTCACCCAAAGCCACAGTCACCACAAATGGAATTACATCAAAGAGTTTCACACTTCACCGGGGCACCAGGCAAGGATGCCCACTCTCTCCCTCATTATTTGCTATCTTTATAGAACCACTTGCTGCAGCTATACGTCAAAACAATACCATTAAAGGAGTTCACACCACAAACCTTCAACATAAAATTAGCCTCTATGCTGATGATATTTTATTGTATTTACAGGACCCCGTACCCTCGTTAAAAGAAACCTTTAATCTCATCGCCACCTTCTCTAAAATCTCTAATTATACAATAAACTGGAATAAGTCCATTATACTTCCACTTTCTGAAGATGCTTGGGATTCTGCAGAACAAAACTCATCACTCCCACTTCGCACTGGTAACATTAGATATTTGGGTATTGACATTTCCCCCCGGCTGTCAGAGTTGTTTCATCTTAACTATACTCCATTGCTAAAAACAGTAGAAGATAACCTCCGGCGCTGGATGAATCTACCTCTTACTCTCATAGGACGAATTGCAACTGTTAAAATGAAAATACTCCCCCACATTAACTATTTCTTTTCAATGCTGCCTGTCACACCAACAGATAAATGGTTCAAATCTATTAACTCTCTCATTACACATTTCTACTGGAAAAATAAAAAAGCCAAAGTTAAATTATCCACTTTACAAAAAAGTAAATCTCAAGGTGGACTAGACGCCCCAAACTTTCTTTTCTATTACCTGGCAAATCAAATACAATACCTTACCAAATGGATCCATCTAACTGACCACAACATCCCATGGATAGACTTAGAAGATCTATATTGCAAAAACATTTCACTCCCAGATTTACCTCTTCTTAACATAACCATCAAACAGCACCCCTGCTATAAAAATACGGCAATATCCACAACTCTGACAGCCTGGTGGAAAGTCATTAAGATATTTGGTTCTTCTCCGACACCATGTAAATACACTCCTATATGGCATAACCCCGACTTCCAACTCCGCGGCACCCCTCTTCACTATCACACTTGGGCACAAAAAGGTATCACACACCTTCACCATCTTTTCAATAACAATCAGTTCATAGACTTTAAAGACCTCATAAAGAAGTACGGACTTGGGAGACATCAATTTTTAGAATATCTACAACTTAAATCCGTAATCAAAACAAAAATTAATATTTCTTCTAACCCACTCGAACCTTCCAAAATAATCAATGATATAATTCAATTTAAAAATTTAAATAAACTAACTTCACAACTTTACAGACTTTTATTAACCTCAGATGATTCTATAACAGTCCCAGCAGCCAGCTGGAACACCGATTTAAGCATCTCTCCCTCAAACGACTTCTGGATAGAAATCAATAAAAATATTTTTACCATGACACCCAATACAAACCTACAGCTAATTCAATACAAAATCATCCATAGAACACATGTTACTCAATATAAAATGTACAAAATGGGACTGGCAAACACAGGCATTTGCTCACAATGCACGATAGGCACAATAGATAATTATTTTCATGCACTCTGGGTTTGTCAACCGGTTCACTCTTTTTGGGACTCCGTAACACAAAAACTTTCCACCATCTTGAACTGCAGAATCCCTCCATCCCCACAGCTCTGTCTATTAGGAGACACTTCAGAAATCAATATCCCAAACAAATACAAGAACAGCTTGCTCGTTTCTCTAGCTGTCGCCAAGAAAACTATTCTCTTAAACTGGAAATCAAAAAATGCAATAAATATTAATCATTGGACCAATCTCATTTCAGAATATATATCTATGGAAAAAATCACTGCTCACAATAACAACATCACCACAGTCTTCAAGGAAAGATGGTCTCCATTCTTGTCCTTGTTGGGGCTGGGCTAATGCCACGCACATTCCCACACTCCCACACATAAATCATATTGCAACACACACATTAACTTTATAAGTTATTTAATTATTTTTATTTAAATGTTTTTGTTTCGTTGTTGTTATTATCATTATTACTGTTGTTATTTTTGTTGACAATATTAACTATGTTTTGTTGATACTTATTACTGTTATTATTATAAAAAGTTGTAAATATGCACCCACAACTTCCATAACACTGACATCCCCCTATCTGCTCATGAACCAATGTATTTATCAATTTTTGTTATTTGTCTATCTTTTGCATCCCGGTATTTGTTATTAATATTATATCTTCTCAACGTTTTTGTATTATGTTTTGTGGAGCAGTCACCCCTTCTCACTTTAATTATTGATGTTTCAATGTGCTTAGTTTTTCTACTTTATTTTATATATATATATATATATTTTTTTTTTTTTTTTATATATATAATTTCTTTTTGCATACACACACACACACACACACACACACACACACACACACACACACAAACTCACACATATTGCATTAATCTGTATATTTTTTGTTTGTTTGTTTATTTGTTTGTTTTGCTTACTTAACCCCCCCTCAAAGAGACTTCACAATATTTTTCTCCCCTTTTTTTTTCTTCTCTCTTTTCTTTCTTACAAGTTGCAAATGTAATAATAAAAAATAAAGTTGACCTCCCAAGAGGGGGGGGTGGTGGCGGGAAAAAAAAAAAAAAAAAAAAAAAAAAAAAAAAAAAAAAAAAAAAAAAAAAAAAGATAATAGACTGGGGAATAATTTAATACATATTTGTGGAAAAAATATATCAAAATTAAATTTATATTCTGATGATGTTTAGGCCAGCAGAGAAGGCCTTGCTGGCCCTGACGGCCCGCCACTGCTGGGGACCTCATGTGATTTGTGGAGATCGTCTGTGATCTTAATCCCAAGCGAATCTGCATTTCCGTAATTTGTAAAGTCAAAATTCCCCACCGTAAATTACCTACCATATTTCGCACAAAACCGGTCATCTGATAATATGAGTCCTGTGTGAATCGGCATCTCAGTAATTTGGGGTGATATTTTTCCCCCAGCAAGGATTCCTTGTTTTTTCCCCCGCTTTTTTCTTCATCTTTCCGAGTTGAGATTTATGGAGGCTGCGGTGGAAATTATTATTGTTAATTCTGACATTTTGGGTGCGATTCTTATACCAAAAGTATTTAAATGTTACTGCTGAATTTAACGTGACTGAATTGAAAGGAACTGTAGCCTATTCGACTCTGTAGCCAACTTCAACACACCAATTTGCATATGATGTGCAAATGTGCAGAAAAAACTGAGAATATGGAAGCAGCCTATATGTTACATTTCATTCGTAACCGTTGATAATCTCTGGGATTTCATAAATCAATTTGAGTGAAATACTGACCGTGTTTATCCCGATGCGAATGCGCCACGGCAACCCAAGAATCGCATAGATTAACCTCTCAGGAATGTCACGGTTTTCCGCACTAACGTTATTTTGTTATGCGTGCACCTTCATCAATAAAATGATTTTTATTTTAAGGATTGAAAATAACGTTACGTTAATCCCGCAGAATCCAATCCAGGATCTTTACATTCACAGGTTCCATTTTCTTTCAAATGCAGCCAAATTATATGGCAAAAGCTATGTTACAAAAAGTGAGCTCGTTTAGGCCAACGTTAGTTAAATCACTAATGTTAGCAATTAGCTCGCTATTAACACTACAACACGATACACCACTCACAACGCCACAACCATAAAAATTTAAAAATACATTTCTCTCGCTCCCTTTCTTTCTCTCTCTCTCTTTCTCTCTCTCTCTCTCTCTCTCTCTCTCTCTCTCTCTCTCTCTCTCTCTCTCTCTCTAATACAGTAACACAGTAATGGTCTACTCGAAATTGGCGGTGAACATAATTATATTGCTGGACAGCTGAACTCGTTCTGAATGGATAGACATTATGTGAATCATCAGGACGAGAACGTGCACCAGAACACGCATGATTGGAACTCTATTGAATACTTTAGTGAGGCAGTGCTTCACGGGTGGGCTCAAAAACGCGTCATAATCCACAATTATCCAATCACGTCTTATAAAGTCCCCCATTGATTTCCAATGGTCAAGTGAAGCAGTCAGACACTGTGACTCACTGACGTTCCTTTTAAAAGTCAAAGGGTGGCGCTGTTTTCACGATACAAGCACAGAACTATATAAGAAGATACAAGGCATATTTTTGAATCTAAGCACTTTTTTTTTAGCTTCACAAGGGAAAGTCAAAAGTCGGTGATGATTCAATATTAAAGAAAGCCTATGTTGTGTGTGTGATTGTGTGATATGCATGTTCTTTTCCCACCTCTTTTTTGGTGAAGCACTGCTTCACCTGGTGTCTTAGAAAAACCTCCTCTGATATATATATACATATATATATATATATATATATATATATATATATATAATATATTATATATATATATATATATACTTTATATAAAACCCTGCTAAATAAAGTGCTGTGTTGCTCTAACTGGCTGGCCCATTGCGTTTGGAACGGGCGTTTCACATCTGATATTTCTGTCCCCCAAAAAATTATTAAAATTTGTCAGTCTCCCCCCTCCCCCAGCAAATTATTTTGGTCCACTCCATAACGTCACCTGAGCGCCAAGGTGTGAGATCAGTAACATCAAAACTCATCTATAGTTCATCTTCTGAAAAAATTGTCGCAACATACATAATAACCATAATATAAGTAGCCTAATGTATTTAAATTTTTTTTTTTTTAAACGTACAAAAGCGCATGTGTTTCTACACAATAACAGCAACGTATTTTAGCATGATAGGTAGTCGCTGTGGAAATGTGGACTGTACGGGACTTTGGTGAACTGTAACAAGATAAACTCTTCAGGGTTAATCAGAAAACTGCTGTAGCTGAATATACTGCTAAGTACTTGGTTTCCTAAACATATTTATACAAGAAATTTTGGATAAAAAAATTTGGTGTCTTGTAATCCAAAAGTGCATGAGGTACTGTATATAATACAGTAAGCAAGGGAAAATGCTTTTATTACAACGTTTTTTACAAATATACGTGAACATGATTTTCTTAGCATGTATAAACCGTGCATCTTATGCATTTTACAATCTGTGGGTGTGGCGACAAGATCAAAAGGATTTTCTTAAAGCTGTAGTTCATAATTTTGCAATAACAAAAATACTGTAATTGAGACGGATACGTCTCAACCACAAGGGGCAAAGTACCGTTCAAATAGGCTACGTACCGTCATGCAGTTAAAATGATAATACTTCATGGTAGGCTAAAGCACAGAATTCACGCCTATGTCTTTCTTTGAGCTACAGTGCATGCGTGTGTCTGCATGTATTCTGTATGCCTGTCTCTCTTGATGTCATTATCTTCATGCATTATCATCATTAGTTAGCTACCAAATACATTACATTAGTACACAGAAATAAGTGATATCTCACCAAAAAAAAAGTTTTCAACATAAAAAAAAGCCAAGTTACTCAGGCATAGCCTACAAAGCACTGTCTGTAAATTTTTAATTCCTACTTGCAAAAACTAGGCCTGCCTTTAAAAGTATCGGCATCAAAACATGGCCAAGTTACAACTAACAATATTGCCTATCATAGCTCACACTAATTAAACTAGCTCTATTCCAAAGCAATGCTATCCAAACTTTCCTAAATTATTTAATGCACAGGCCCCTCTATTTATTCCAGAGAGGACTGTCTGTGATTTGTGAGTGATTGCTGCCAGTGCCATGATCTCCTTTCAGCCAGCCTCCTTCTTCTAAGAGCAAAACACTCTCCTCATTAGTGAATACTCTAGACTAACTATCATACATATATTTTACTCAAGGCTTCAGAACATGAAGGGATATTGTTCAATAAAAGTGGTGGTATTAATGGCTGGTGTGTTTGTGTGTGCCTCGACGGGGCGGGAGTGTCTGCAGTCCCAGTCCGTCTCTGACACAAGCTGTAAGCAAACAAGGAGCAGCGCATCAGTGTTCAATCAATGCAGAGAGAACTCATTCTTATCTTAAAAAGGACGCTTCATTAGAGGTGTGTGCATGTGATTGGTTGAGTACGGGACGCGTGATTGGTTGAGTACGGGACGCGTGGTTGCTAGCCGACCATGATCGGCTACAGCGAGAGGTTTTCCGACAGAACTTGCTTTGCACACTTCATTCGCGATGCTCATTTCTTCAACATATATCTCTCATGTTTAAAATGACCCTATACATATGTTTGTATAGTACAAATAGCTATGTAAGCTGTTAGCTTCTTACACAACCAAAAATCTTCATATACACAAAACACACACATACAAAAAAAGATACACTATGCACACACGCATAGTACACACATGCAAAACGCACACATTCACATACACACACAAAACTATATTCCCGTACTCCCTTGTGGACACACTCTTGAGAAATGACCTCAGCACATGGTGAGGGAACAAACAGCTCCTGCCTTCAGAGAGTTGTGTGGTCAAAGAGAAACGGTTAAATGAGAATGCGAGTATGCCTCCCTCCCAATTGAGCCTCACCTTCAGACTGCTCTCATCAAGTGCTGCACTGCACGCTTCAGAGAAAGAAAAATAAAAACATAATCCTTACCTAAGATATCATGTGTCAGACAGTGTTTGCTACTGAAAACCCAGTGATCAACCATTAATTGTGCCATATTGCTGTAAATTAATGTGTATTATGCATTTAGCCTTCTGTCTCTCTTGCTCTCTCTCTCTCTCTCTCTGTGAGTGTGCATGTGTGTGTGAGAGAGAGAGACAGAGAGAGCTTGCGTGTGCCTCTGTGTGTGTGTGTGTGTGTGTGTGTGTGTGTGTGAGATTATGTGAAGGGACGGGAAGGACAAGACTGTCTCATCAGAAGGACATCATGGCTTGGCAAAGAATAACTGTGCTCTTGAACTCTCTGAGTGTAATGGTGGGAGATGAGATGCATAATTTAGGCCCCATGGAAGGAGAGAGGGATCATATTTGCATGAGCCTGGTCAAGACCTCTCCGTAGCATAATTAAGCACAGGTGTGCTGTCAAATCAGAACAAGGGAGATTTTGTACTTGCAAATTGATAGTCGCTAATTAAAGTAAAATCCATATTTAATAAGATTGAAGTAGTATCTTTTCCCAAACCTCCTATGAAGGGATCTGTGTGGTGTCCCTGCTACAGTAATTATGATCTAAAAAAAAGAGAGACCATGAGAAAGAGAGAGAGAGAGAGAGAGAGAGAAAGAGAGAAAGACTCCTTGTGACTCCCATGCTGTCAAACATTCTGCTGTTTGAAGGAGCATGTGGTTAAACATTCAGAATGACTAACCCAGAGATATAAAAGGTCCTACAGTACTTCCATTTCCTCATATAAGAACCAAAACATTGAGAACAGACTACACAACAGCTGACTGCTCATAGCAGAATGCATTTCTGAACAATGTTCCCATCTCCTATTTGGACATGACAACATTTTTGTTTTTTATTTGACCTTTGATGCATGTGCTTATTATAAATACCAAACAAGTGTGATGATGAAAAAGAGAGACAGAAAACTCATTAAAAATAAATCAGGCTCATCTTCAGCATGTAAAATGCATATTCAATTGAATTCAGATCCGGTAATTGACTCAGCCAGTCAAGGATTTTCCACTTTTTGGCTGTCAAAAACCCCTTTGTTGCTCTAGCAGTATGTTTCGGGTCATTGTCTTGTTGCATGATTAAGTGCCGTCCAATGAGTTTGGAGGCATTTGGTTTTATCTGAGCAGATAAAATATTTCTGTAGACTTCAGAATTCATTGTTTGACTTCTGTCTAAAGTCACATCATCGATGAAGACAAGTGAGCCCGTTCCACTGGCAGCCATACAGGCCCAAGCCATAACACCCCCTCCACCATGTTTCACGGATAAGGTGGTATGCTTTGGATCATGGTCATTTCCTTTTTTTCTCCACACTTTCCTCTTTCTATCACTCTGGTACATGTTAATCTTTGTCTCATCTGTCCACAAGACTTGTTTCCAGAACTCTTGGGGCTCCTTTAGGTGCTTTTTAGCAAACTGTAATCTCGCCTTTCTGTTCTTCAGGCTTATCAGTGGTTTGCATCTTGTAGTGTACCCTCTGTAGTCCTGCTGGTGTAGTCGTATAGTAGACCTGTATCCAGGAGAGTGTTTTTGATCTGTTGGGCCGTTGTCAAGAGGGTTTTCTTTACCATAGAGAGTATGCTCCAGTCATCCACTACAGTGGTCTTCCAGTCTACTGGGCCTTTTGACATAATTGAGTTCACCAGTTGTTTTCTCTTGTTAATGATGAAGCAAACTGTTGACTTGGGCATGCCCAGGGTTTTTGCAATATTCCTGATTGATTGATTCTAATTTCTGAGCCTTATGACGGCCAGCTTAATTTGCATCGACACTGCTGTCTTCCTCATGTCGTCACACCCCAACAACAATCTCCAAAGACAATTGCAAAGTGTAGAATCAAGACTAGACGTCAACAGCTCTCTTCTGCATTCACTAACGACACAAATGGATACATCTGCCGAACGAAACACATCTGTGAAACCAATTCAACAAATACTTGTAGTACCTTAAAATGGGGGACTATGTACAAAAAGTTTTATAATTTCTAAACAGTTCATCCGATATGGAGGAAAATACCCTCAAATTAAAGCTGACAGTCTGCAATTCCACCTCATTGTCATTGTATCCTTACAATACAGAATACAGAGTACAGAACCAAAATAACAAAAAATGTGTCACTGTCCAATTAATTATTGTGCTCACTGTAAGTCAGGGGTGTCAAGCTCCAGTCCTGGAGGTCCACAGTGTCTGCAGGTTTTTGTGGTTTCCTTTCAACCAGCAGCCAATTAAGGCCTTGACAACAAGATGTGTGGACTAATTTAGCCATTCAATGACTTAAATGAATCACTTGTGCTGAAACACACCAAAAACCAGCAGACACTGCGGCCCTCCAGGACTGGAGTTTGACACCTCTGCTGTAAGTGAATAGTAAATAGAGGTGAAATTATTTAAAAGTTAAAAACAAATATTAATGTAACACATGTGTAAGACCATGACCTTAGAAAGAGAGGGCAAAAGAATCATAGAGTAAGCCAAATGAACCTCAGTAGAACCGAGGTTCGCATGAACGACTGTGAGGTTCTTAGAATGTAGGTCACATACCAAAGTCATAACCTTGGAATTTCAGGGGAAATAAAAGGCGTCCATGTTGAATTCAGAGCATACAGACTGCATTAACCTAGCATTCATCAAACGCAAGCAGGTGCATCCATAAAACATGAAAACAAAAAAGCAAGGCTAAAAAGTCAAACTTTTGAGTCGTTGTACCTCATTTTGACTGTGGGGGGATAATGGGATTCATATTATATCAACAATTAATAAAAATAGAACACAATGATACACACGATTAAGACATGGATTAGACATAGATCAAAATATACTGTGTCCTAACTGTAGTGCTGTCTGTTCATAATTTTTGGTGTTTCTTTTTGATTTATTATTTACAAAAAAAAATGGCAAGACATTGAAATGGTTGTTTCTAACATAATATTTTGTGTGAAAGAATAAATGAAAAATAAAAACTCAACTAAAAGCTGTGCAACATTTGAATGCCTCCTTCCCTCCATGTTAAAGTACATGTAATGTATGAAATGTAACAAAATGTAAACTCTCTGTATAACATCTATTCAGTGGTAAAGTCATGCTATGGCACTAAAAATACAAAATTTTACGGACGACTAAACAGTTTGCAGTTTGCTATCCTCTTGGTGGCAGTTTGCTATTCTCTTGGAGTGTAATTTGTGCAGAAAGAAAGAACATAAAAATAAATTGGTGGTAATTTATGCTGAATGCATCCAATTGTTGACATTTACCAGGGTTGAAGCTAAGGGGTGTCTTATAAAAATAACATGGATTATTTGAGGGAGAAATGTCAGGAATGTACTTGAATTCATAACTGGGCCAGAAACAGCTCCAGCAACACTTCACCAGCCGAGTGTCAGAAATCGGTCCAAAATCTTAAATTCCTGCATAGAAGGGAACTTGTTTTGTGCATTTCTGCTCATTTTTTCCATTGATACATTTTCCAAGAGCTACTTTTTTGGATTCAAAAATGATTTCACTTGAACATTTTTGGTTTCGTTCCCGACCAAAGGGTTCAACAGCGATGCACCAGCAATTGGCACTTGTGCCCACATTCTGGTAACAATTTAACTCATACAATAGCTTGTCCATTTCCCTAGTTGTACCTCATATATGGGAAAATGAGGCAATATTATTGACTGGCTTGTTACCACCATTAAAAGCCTTCCTTCCTGAAAGAGCATTAAAACAATTTAGACACCATTCATCAATGGTGCACAGGAATTCAATTGAACAGGAAATCTGATTAGCATGTTAAAATCCATATGTTCCAGGCAGCAATTTTCAAGACTAATTGGAGGTTGAAATCTTAACTTATGCACGTGTAAACGAAGTGATACATACCCAGATTATTTGTGCATGGTCATGTAAACTGAAGTCAATATATAAATTGCATGACGTTGAATAGGTGCTTGGGGAGAAGAAGCCAAGTCAATACTAAGGAAAGATGAAGAGAGAGAAGCCAACAGCTTAAGTGCTCAGGGTTTATTGTTTTATGAATGAAATCCCACGTGGCTGAAACTGTTAGTGGTGAGGTAGAGCAGTATAAAATATTGTGTCCAGGGAGCACCCTGTTCACTCACAGCCTGGGGGTTTAGACGTTCGGTGGCATTTTAAATCTAATCGGAAATACTTTCATAGTGCATAAGGACGCAATTGCAGTCCCTCCCGGCACAATAGAACACCATGAAGCACAACAGCACTGTTAAATATTGTCTAAGTGTTCTGCTACATGGTTATTTATTAGCTTATTAGTTTATTTATATAGCTCAAACATAAACAGTAAGAGTAGCGGTTATTAATTAGTAAAATTAGTAAGACAGTCTCATGAGACTAGTCTCAGCGTTGGTGAGAAACATGACATATAGTACTAGATGTGGGTGATCAATGCTGGTCTTCATGTCTGAATGATTGCTGTCTCCAAACTGATTTCATATGAACATCAAAGCACTGCAACATGAATAGGATATTTTTTTCAAATATTACTTTTTTGATAAAGCCTACACTAGTGAAATATGCAATGGCTTCCACTTGCTGGAAAGAAGCCTCCAGGATATTGTGGTATGTTTTATGTTGTATACATTCTATATACTAAACAATAAACTACAGCGAGTGCATCAGGTAGTTAATCTAATTTTATTTACATGGTGCAGGCATGGCTGTTCACATAATTCTGGGGGGCAGATGCCCAGACAAATGGCACCTGTGGTAAGCTGGACTGTACAGCTGAAGTTTAGTTTCTCCTTGGAATGCCTGGGTAAAAAATTAAACGTGGCGTTGTATAGGGGATAACGCAGACTAACCTTCACTGTGCACACACATTATACAATCTTAGTGTATATACATTTATGTTTCCATTCTTTTCTCATATAGTCTTTGGCAAAGACTCTTTGCTATGCAAATAAAAAAAGAAAAAATACACAGTCCAACTCTAACCATTCATTGTGGTATACCTGGTTTGATCCATTCTCTAAGGGAGCTGCTTACCCTTTGCTGCCTGCTGCAGCTCCCTGGCCTTATGTCTTTCAGTCTTTCCTTTCTCTACATTGCACTGCATGCAATCATCAAGCATTAGTACAACAGGGCTATACTTGTTACCTTTCAATAACCGGGACCAGTATAGTGGCTCTCACTAAATCACTAATTAACACACCCACAATTAACATTAAAACTTCACTTGATCATCACTCTAACTAATCCGTTTAATTAGTCTAAATAAATGCTTATTGTACTACCTACTATTGAAATGATTGCGATTATATTACAGATATTCCATTTCCTTGTTTCATAATCACATTACAATCTAACAAAAAAAATCTCCCATGCATTTTTTTTAACTTAAATACTTTATAAAGGCTACATTCATGCTGGCCTGATGCCAAAGCACTAGCTGCTAGACAGATGTTCTGGCTTCAGCTGTAGCCGTTAGCTGTCTTCAGCAAGCCGTGGTAAAATGAACGGCAACAAGGACAACATAAATCACAAAACAATCAATCAATCAAACAACAAGTCCTATATCTACAGATACATATACATCTGTGGAACAAGGCAAAAAGTTTCATAGGGTCAATCTCACCCCAGGTTAAATCCTCTAGAGTAGACCACAGAACTGCATTACAGCAGGAACAGCTATCCAGATCTGTGAAACAAGAGAAAAAAACGTACAGTAAGTGCAATTCTGTATTTTATATCACATTTTAGTTTTCAAAAACAACTTTCTGATTGGTTCTACGGTGTTCGATAAAAGTTACCAACGAAAAAATGGAAAGAGCACTTTCTCCATTTTCAGTTATCATTGGTAGGTAAATCCCACTGTTTATCTCAGCCTCTGTTTACTGGAGTAATAGGCTACGCGACTATGATGTCAGATGTTGTACAGGTTCCGATAACGACAAAATACTAAACTGAAAAAAACGAAGCGTTAGCGGATTTGAAACAAGTCTCAGTTGCTAACTCCAAACACAGAACGACACGGGAACGTAAGAGTTAGAGTTAAAGTGAATAAAGTGCTGCGGCCTGTAGCCAAAAGGGCACGTTTGCAGTCTCAGGGCAGGGGGTCGTATGCTGCGGCATATGTTGGTGTCTCTCTGTGCACGCGCCTGGGTGCAGGAACAAGGTGAAGAAACATGGTCAGGGAAATTATCAGTCCATCTGATCAGTCCTGGATGGGTTGGTGACCCTGGTGGTCCTGGGGTGGGGTAGCAGGCTGGAGCCGTGGACATGCGGAGGTCATACAGCAGGCTCAGGAGTGGCTCAAGAAAGGAGGCAGTTGCCCTGTTGGTGGGAGTGTGAGAAAAAGAATAGGGAAGAGCTGCAGAAAACAAAGAGTAAACAACAAAGATTTTTCTATAGCAGCATACCTACTGAGAGAGAGAGAGAGAGAGAGAGAGAGAGAACCTGCACAGGCACGAGAAAGGCAAAAAACTATCCACTCCTAAAGAGCCTGCCTGTGAAAATTGGGACACAGCTGTTAAGAGGTGATGTCGTGACCAAGGAAATGTGTTTTCTTTTGTTTTTTTTAACTGCCAACTTCTTTCACAGGATTCAACCTCCCAGGAGCACAACACCAGGCACAGGGTAAGTCATTTAACAATTTAATTAAATAGAGAAGGACACGCCATGTACGGCCACACCAGCCTAGCAGACAGAGTAAGAAAACATACAGCTCAACAATAAACCCATGCACAGGTGAATAATAGCAATAAGCACACACAAAAATGGCCAGCAATCAAAACGTGAGTCACACAGTTCCGTTCACAATGTGGAATCTGCCTGCTCCAGAAAGTTCACACGTGAAGTCGTGAGTCAAGCTCACTCACCTAGACAGCGGCACGCATGTATTCAACAAAATACGGGAGGGGGCAAAAATAAATCCCAGTCGGTCGGCACAAAAACAAAGTACCGGTAAATCAATTTCACACCGCTGCTCCCACAGTCTGGAACGCTTCTGACGATACCAACAAAACTCGTGATGATTCGCTGTTGCTCAGGCTTTGGTGAATGCCCCCCGGAACTGGTCCAGCCAACCAATGGTCTGTCTCCAATGGCAAAAGGAAAGAAGGCATTAAGGTGTATCTCATTTTAAAGTTAGCATAAAATGATGCCTTAGAAGTGACCATATTATCAGTTCCGGATATCTGCCTGTTATAAACGGTGCAGCACATGCATATAGGGCCATAGAAATTTCTGTTATAATCAATTTATATTTATCAACCTCACGGTTCAGCCTCTGGCAGCACGTTAGTGACATTTCTCAGATGTTGGAGCACTTCTGCTGAGGGCTATGGGATTTTTAAAGGCAAGATTCACCTAACACAACATCATTTCATTATTTCTCGCTCCCTCTCTTTGCTCAGCAGGTAGAGCGGGTCGTCCGCTGATCGCAGGGGGTTTTCGATCCCCCCCCTCTCCTGTCCACACCACATGTCGAAGTCCTTGGGCAAGAACACTGACCCAAATTGCTTGCAATGAGCGGCTAGCACCTTGGCATGGCAGCTGGCCATGGTGTTGGAATGTGTGTGTGGTGTGGTGAATGAGGAATGAGAGGCCATGTTTAAGTGAAATGGATAAAAGGCGCTATATAAGTGCATATTTATTATGCTCAGCAGGTAGAGCGGGGTCGTCCTGATTCGCAGGTTGGCGGTTCGATCCCCCCGGCCTCCTCCCACATGTCGAAGTGTCCTTGGGCAAGAAGAACAAGAACCCAAAATCCCCAATGCTCCCAATGAGCACAGGCATGGCAGCTGCCCCAGCTGGTGGTGTGTGGTGGTGTGTGTGGTGTGGTGAAGAAGAGGCCATTGTGATTTGCTTGTGGATAAAGCGCTATATTAAAAGGCGCCATTTTATATTTATTTATTTTTTTACATTTACCAATGTGACACATATGATCACAATGAACTTTATCTTGTTCATAAATGTAATTACTATCTTCACTTTATCTAAAATACAAATCAAACTAGAGATAACTGCCTTGCGGTTGTATGCGCCTCCACCAACAAGTCAAGTTGCAGTTTGCATCCGTGTCCGTCCAGACTCATATAAAAATATATAGTAGTGAAGCTTTGAAGGAATTTTAATTTAAAAAGGTATGAAGTGTATTTTTTGGCGAAAAGGAAGTTATGTATTTTTTGGCGAAAGGGAAGTACTATATTGACATGTATGATTCCAGTGAATAATTTCCAGTGAGAAACATGCTGCCTTCACTTAGAAACTATTTTTACAGAGGAGTACAGAAGACTGATAGAGAAGCGAATTAGCCAATTAGAAAACTGTACAGTCATGTACCTGAACATGTTAAAAGCCATACATTTGGCCGCTGATCACTGAGACAAAAGTTGTGATCAAGCAGCTGAGAACCATGCAAAAAATATATAATTAATGTGATTTCTCAGCTACAGTGGTAGCAAAACATTATGATGTCACAGTGAAGCTGACCTTTGAACTTTTGGATATAAAATGTCATCACTTTATCATTTTATCAGGTGAAAACAATCATGAGGATGGCAAACCCTGAAACAGAACGTGGAAAAAATCCGATTGATTCACAATCGTGAAACCAGGACGAGAACCGCGAAAGAAAAGAAAATAAACAGCCACAAACTACTACACTTCTTCTTCTTATTATTATATTATTATTATTATTAGTAGTAGTAGTAGTAGTAATAGTAGTAGTAGTAGTAATAGTAGTAGTAATAGTAGTAGTAATAGTAGTAGTAGTAATAGTAATAGTAATAGTAGCATTAGTAATAGTAGTAGTAATAGTAGTAATAGTAGTAGTAGTAATAGTAGTAGTAGTAATAGTAATAGTAGTAGTAATAGTAGTAGTCGGCTACATTATTAAATCACTTCTCCTTTACATCTATAAAATATTTTATATAATGTGATTTTTATTAAATGAATGACACAATTCCCACATAACTATGCAGACATAGCTTTACATATTTAGGAGTTGAGACATATTGCCATGAATGTATTTTGGCATGGTATTCCAGTCAGGCCAATACTAATTACCTAATGAGCAAACATCACTACACATGGGAACTTTCTGATAATTGTACAGAGAACCCCAAAAAGAATTAAGTGAATCAGAAAATTCCATGTTTTGTTGTGCCATTGAAATTCTGCCAATGTTGTGTCCAATATCCAGCTAAACTGTATACTCAATATGTGTTAAATTAATTTAGTTCATGACCAGAATAAAATAAGATTTAATCCAGCTCATTTTAGGGAAAACAAACATCACGTTCATTTCTTTATAATATGCTCTCAGTGAATTCTCAAACCTTGCAAGGAAAAAAGACTATAAAAAATGATTTAATACATCAACTTGACAGGAAGGTGCAAAGTTTATGATGGCAGTTAGAAGTTGATAACAGTCGCAAGTCGTGACTCAGGAAGAAGAGCCAACTGCTTCTTTTCAGATAAATGGATGTTCTGGATATATATTAATATAGAGTGGACAGAGGTCAAAGTAATATTTCACAATTCAAGGCATAACAATCAAGCTTGACAATAAATAAATACAGAATAACAATAGAAAGAATAATATAAATAAATAATAAAAGAAAGAACAGTAATACAATAAATCCTAAGGGTATATTGTGCTTGGAAGCAGGCATTTTATACCATTCAAAATAACCAGTAAATCTAAATGTTTGTGCTGTAGCAACCAAATGTTTCCTCAGAAGAAAACCCTATCAAATTGTGTAGCATCATCATCATCATCATCAAACAAGCATTGGGTTATTTCCATGGACAGCAAGACTTTCTTTTCTCATGGATAAAACATTAGTTTGTGTTCTGTTGGTGGCCAGGAATGAGGATATAGAGGTCCCCATATCCTGGGTTAGGAGAGTGTCTCATTAGATGTGATATGATTTGACATCTTGTCAAATCCTGAACCCTGGACACGAATAAAAGGTGAATGCGCTGCTTCAGCACCTCACGCTCCGGTTCCCGGGAGGAGTTTTGTGGCGAGAACAAAGCCAGCCGAAGAAAGGACAACTGAGCGCAAGGCCATAGCACACAGATTTATCCTCCCCTTTCTACCCAGAGACCAGACATATTGTTTCCTGTGGAAGCGGCAGAAGGACCTTTGTAGCCCTTTTCAAAAATATCAAAAGTATCTTAGTGATTCATGTGTAAATTTCTGTCAAAAAAGTAGCAAGAAAAATTAATAAACTGAACTGCCATCTGAATTTTAATAAAATAAAAGAGAAAAAAGGCTAAATGATTAGGTCGGAAGGTAATCGTTCTGGTGTGAAATAATGTAGCCGGCTTCTTACTTAAATGCAAATGAAATACATTTAAAATGTTTTTTTGTTTTTTTTGCAATGCAGTTTTTCAATGTATTGTTTTAGGGTAAACAACCTATCACATCATAATGTTTGGCATGCTCTTCCAGTACACAGTGGTTAAATGATAGATGGGAGAAGATAGCTTAGCTTTTCATTTTAAAAGTGCAAAAGCAGAACAGGACAAGTAGGCTTTGTGCTGCAGATAACAGACTCTTAGAAGAGGAGGGAATTAATTTATTCGTACGTTTCACCGTACACGGGTGCATGTCATGAATCATAAATCCTCTCGCCTAGTAAAAACTGCATAACCTGCCTGGCCAAGCCTGAATGCATGACACGGGTTTCCAGGCCACCTCGAGCGCTTGGATGGGAGATTGGCGTGGATTTAATGTCTCCACACACCGAGCGATCCGTCCCTCTGGTGCAGCCGGACACATATTGGCAGGGCTCAGTGTTGCTTGTGGGTCTCCCTGCTGGTTGCTCCTGCTGCTCTCTTTACACTCTGCGGAGCGACTGCCTTCTCTGATCTTGTAAATCAGCAGCTGAGGCCAAGGTACGACGACAGTGCTGAAAATGTGGGGGAGTAAGAAAGAAAAAAACACACACAAGGATTTATGGTCGTCACAGTGATGGGAGGCCAAACACATCTTATGCTTTTGAAAACCATGTCAACAGACAAACACGCACACATACATACACACACACACACACACACACACACACACACACAAACGAGCATGCATGACAATAAATTATGAATTCAACTGATAAAATGAAATTGTTCTTATTCTGTATATGTCACGGGAGGTAAAAAAAAAGAAAGAAATACAACTGCATTTATGGCTCAATTAAACAATGTAACATTTGCACTCACAGTCAGATGTGTGTTATATGGGTAAATTTAATTATAAAATAGTCTGCTATATATACATACAGTGGGGGAAGTAAGTATTTGCCATGTCAACAATTATTTTATTAAACATATTTCCAATGCAATTTTGACCAGCCATTGGTATTAACTCAATAAAATTACACAGCTAAAGCAAGTGTAACATTCCAATCCTTAAAAAAAAGTTATGCGCAATAAAGTGGAATGACACATAAAAAAAGTATTGAACACGCTAAATTAAATTTATTTAATACTTGGTTTTAAATATTTGGTCGCATATCTTTTGCATGCCATGAAATCCTGATGTCTTTGACCCAACAACATCAAAAGACTCTTGATATCTTATTTTCTGGTACTCCTACAAGCGATACTGCATTTGAATAGATCTCTATGGAAATTGGGGGGTGGCACTAGATTTAGCTGTAAATGATGCTGGAACAGTATGGAATACATAGTTGGTAAAATGGCTGTAAGTCATCAAGGGTCTGAGGTATCAAACAAGCCTCAAACCATCACTCTGCTGCCAGATATGCAGTAGATATGGATGGATCACTTTAAGGGTTGTTTGTCCTGACACATTTTCCTATTGAACTCTTTGAAAAAATAAGTCCATCCATATATACTGTATTTCTGGCAGCAGAGTGATGGTTTATCAAGGTTTGATACATCAGACCCTTGATGACTGACAGCAGGTGTGGCCAACATGCGGCTCGCGAGCTGCATACGGCTCTTTGCTCATTAATGTGCGGCTCTTTAAAAAAAAAAATTATATTAAAAAATTAAAAAATAAAATAATAAAAAACCCAATACACATTACATCCTACGTATTTTTACTCATTTTAATTTGGGAGTTAGGCTATACATTTAAATTTGCATCCTACTGCCGAATGTGTCAATTGGTTGAGTAACGTTAACGGAACCAATCCACTGAACTAGCAAACCAATCACATACCTTGTAATTGAAAAAAATGTGCATCAGCACGGGTTCATGATTTTGCTGGTGAGGTCTTTGGATGACATATATGAATTGTTTGTAAAAAATATAAAATATATTTGAAAAACTGCTTATGAGAATTAAGCGTAATAAATCAGATTAATGAAACAAATACAAATAAAAACATGTGAGAAGAGGTGATTATTTTGCATCATATTTTTAGTTTAAATTGTGACAGAAACAGTGAGCTCTATCAGCCGAAAAGGGAAATGGAGTAAACTTGCTCCTTGGAGACAATCTCAAATTTGCCTCAGAGGAACACGTCATGTTATACGTATGTATCAAAGACCTGGAGACTCCTGTCTTTTTCTTTTTTTTTAAGTTCAGTAGTCATTTTAATAGTGAAAAGTCACATGAGGGGAGGCAGCGCTTTAGCCCTATCATAGTTTCCTAAAATAACAGTCATGCCATGCCTTATCGGGGATTGAACAACACTAAAACATATGAGTCACTCTTTCTAATTTTAAGTGGTTGGGTTGCTACCGATTATTCAGTGATAGTGATACCATGAGACTAAATAGGGCTGTGCTTAAACTTTATTGACGTTACTTGACCAGCAAGAGTTAGCGTTAGCTTTCATAAGGCAGGATGAATGAGGCAGTTCACAGGTAACGTTAGGCAGTTTGTTTGTTGATGTGATGGCCAGCTATAATGATTTGCTTGCCTCTCTCTTGGAGTCATTGACTGTGTTTAACAATGAGATAGCGTTAGTTAAAACCACAATTAAAACACGAGGTTGCTCCTTTTTTTGTTTGGTAAATTGACAAACTGACTGACACCAGTTGTCACTCCCAGGCAGCTTTCATTTGCATTGCGATACGTTGATGGAAGTGGGCACATTCAGGAGAAGTTCATTGGATTTTTCCACATTTCAAGGGTGCGTGAGATGCACAATCTGTGTTTGCGAGTGCAGAGATGGCAAAGTTCAATGATGAGCAAACTGGTAGCTCAGAGGTATAACAGGGCTGTAGTCATGCCACCTGCATTAAACGGACTGCAGGCTAAATTGAGAGGTTTTCCCCCAAGCTAAAATCCAAATCGAAAACCTGTTGCAATGCTGATTATTCATCAGACTATTACGAGGATGTTGAGTCTCTTTACTTTGATGACAACCCAGATTTATTTGAACCGGAATACACAGAATACTCTGCATCTTGCACTTCTGTCTCAGCCTCCGTTTTCCTTACATCCTTTTCATTTTGATTTAGCTTTTTGTCTGTGTATTCCAGTTCAACTAAATAACAGCATATAACATGGTGGGTAACAGCATGTTATATAGGTTTGCAATAACACTGTTACCAAGCAGTAATTGGAGATATTTGGAGATACATTTCAATTAGGCTATAGATAGTTACTGTTGTATGAAAGGTCTAACTAATACAAATGGATACATACATAGCATTAACCTCTGTAAAAACAGGTTTGGTCCCTTTTTGCTGTGGCAATGTAATGACCGGATTTTTTGCAATTTTACGAGCGCATAGCAAGTTCTGTCTGAAAACTCTTATTGTAGCCGACCAGGGGGTGTCGCTACCTACATCCAATATATGAGCATCGAGGTGGCCCAATTCCTGCAACCCCTCATGAGCCTCTGTTCATGACGATGCCAGCAACGCCTCGTCCAGTGGGTTTTGTGCAAAACTCTGTCCTCTCTGTGCTGTTAACATTTGCTACTTGCTGAAAAAAATATAATAATAAAATAAATAAATATTCAGGTGGTTGCTGGGTACTGACTAAAAGTTAGTATGTCCTTTTTCAATTCCGCTGTCATCAAGTTTCTCATGCAGTGGTTAATTGGGATATCGATTCAAGACTTTCTGATCTTCAGGAAGCGATAGGTGCCCTGTTGTTACACATAGCTTTTCTCACTAGATAGTATAAGCTACACAGCCAGGCTACACATAGCCTAGTTAGGCGTCACATTAAGTTAGTATGGCCAATGTCTGATCCAAAATCACAGCCATGTTCTGTCTCTGTGCTGGAGGGATATCGATATGGTCTTCCTGATCTTCAGGAAACAGCAGGTGCTCTGCTGTACACCTAGTCTACTGTCACAGAATGTTAGTATGGCCAATGCCTGATCCAAGATCACAGCCATGTTCTAGCTCCGTGCTGGAGGGATATTGATATGTTCTTCCTGATCTTCAGGAGACCGCAGGCGCTCTGTTGTACACATAGCGGGGTTGCGCACTGGATAATCTGCTGTTTTTGGGGTATCTGGTCATCTCCTGTTTAGCGGGGGAGATGCCCATGCTCCAGAGTAGTACTAAAGTCGATCCATTCAGCGCCAAACCAAAATAATTATGCAGCTTTAATGAATGCATATTATTCATTCATTAAACATGTTGTTTGGATACGTGAGTTGTCCAGACAGAAATTCCATTACTTTTAAAATTACTTTTTATTTGACTTTTAAGGACCAGGGGCTCGTTTCACGAAAGCGACGACTACAGGCTGCTCGCAAAACATTTGTATGGCGTTTCCTTTGATTGTGTGTAGGCGGAGTCAGAATCTTCTTTGTGATCACTTCCACCATTTAGATAATAACAAAGATTAGTTAGAAAGATATCACTTACAAAAACGTAGTAGCCTACATAAAAGTTCATTTTTAAATGTATACTTAAGTAGGCTACATCAAGTTTATTGTAAAGTAGACTATATTCTACGTAGACAACTTTATAAAACTAAAGAGGCCTATGTATTTAAAGTATGTCCAGTATTTCTGTATTTCATGGAACTAAACGTTAAGTATAGGCTACTACCATTTATGAACTACTTTTAAACTACTTCTAAACTTGTAGGCTACTTGAAACCGCTTCTGCAAATTAAATTGAAAGTGCACTTTAAGTAGCCTACACTGTCTGGGATTTAGTTCAGAAAAGGTGTAAAGACATAGGCCTTCTTTTATAAACTTATTTTTTGTAAGGCTACGCTTGTGCGACATCTTAGGCCATACATAACATGTAACAGAGCATGGCCCTACCTGTCTCGCTTCAAATAGTGACAGCTCTGCGCTTCCCGGCACCCGGCAGCTTTCGCTGGGTTGTCGGACATCGGACAATGTTATGGAATAAGCAAAAAAACGTCCAATTAATTCGTAAAGTGATGACAGCACTACGCTTTGTAAATAGCCTACTGATTTAATTCACCCACAACACAGACGTCAAGTGAAAGGAGACGTTTATGCACTGAGTGGTCTCCCAAAACTCCTTGGTGCAATTGATGGGTCGTAAATTCCCACCAGGGCATCGACTGAGAACGAACACACTTCTGTGTGTAGAAAAGTATCCTAACACTTGTTAAACACTACCTACAAGTTGTATGTGATGCCCTGGAACTAAATGGTAGCACACACGACAGCTACATTTGGAGTAACTGTGTGAGCAATTTGTATTACTGATGGATGGCTTCTAGATGACAATGGGTAGGTTTAATTTGAATATAACAAATAGCAATATGCATAACAGTACTATAAAGTGTAGGCTATATTAGGCCTACTGCGGAGACCTAATAGTTTTCATTAAATTTAAATTTCAAATTACATTTTTATATTAGCCTACAACGCATAATTCCAATTTAATCTGACCGCAGGGTGAATTTTTCAACCCACCCCACCGTCCCCAAGATAGGCTACCCCTTGCAACCTTGACTACACCCGTGTGTGGGCCAGCCCACACAGAACGAAGGGCGGTACAATCTTGCTATGTATTCTTAATGTTCAGCATTCAGCAGATGATGCTGATAAAATTTCTTCCTGAAGGGCAAATGTGAATTGTGCTTTGGCTAACATAGTTTTAATATGATATTTTTATATTATAACATTGGATTAAAGTCAGACACGATAAATTGTAACATAATTTCGGTTATTAAAAGTATTTTGAATATTTTACAGACAGTAAAGTACCCTGTAATCCATAGCGTCACCTTTAGTTTGCGTTTTGGGATAATTGGCAGTTCGATACAAAAAACGAGGCAGGGGGATGAGAACGATTGCAGATTTACAGATTGCCTACATGAATGCACTTTGCGACATGCGTTCATGGCTTGCAATTGCGATTTCTATGTGAAACACAAAAATGTATCACATCTCGCAGATCGCAGCTCGCACGTCGCAACTTTCATGAAACGAGCCCCAGGCTTGTATTATATTTAATTTGTTGCTGAACTAATGGTAGTATTAAGTTGTATCCTCTCCCCAAAAGTCACCAAAACTAACCATTTTAGAGTGATTACAGCAATAATTTTCTTTCTTCTTTGATATTCAATTTTCTTTCTGCATTTTTATCAACTAAATTCCAAACTGAAAAATATGTCTTGTGAGAAACAGCAAACCCAGGCACACACTTAAATATACATCTTACAAGCCACATTTTCCTGTGGGCAGGAAATGTAAAAAAATGTTGTCTTTTCATGATTACTTAGATCTTATTAAATTCAGGCAGCTAAAATTATTTAAATGACTTGAACAAAGAGAACCGTACAGCATGAGACAATGACTGATGAATTGAATGATTAAATCAATTACTTTCCAATAGTCACCAATAAGTCAGAAGGTTGTTACATTTGTTATTCAATGTATCAAACTAAATAGTATGTTCCCTTCGTGAACTGGCTTCCCTCCTCTGAAAGACTGTTTATCCACTTTCAAATGATAGGACTTCATCTTTCACTTTATGTCACCTCACATAAACCCCACCATAAAAACACAAGGCCCATCCTTCAGAAGGACAAGATCAAGGTTCCTTGCTCGGTTATAAATTGTACAACAGTAAAAAAAAAACGGATAATATTCTGTGTAATATGCCAAGTGCCTGAGGGGATTATTAACATAATTGCATTGGGGTATTTTTGCAATGGGTGAAGATCATTGCTATGGAACAAAAGAGAGATGATCATCCTTGACCTCAGATGTTCAAAGCTGCGTGTTTGTATCCACAATAGACTGGCGAACCTCAGTGATATTTGTCCGGCTGCCATGGCTCTGTCACAATATTCTTTTCTGTCTGTCACTCTGACTCGCTTTATTAGGGCATTAATATTCACTGACAGGGTATTAAAGATTCTCCAGAGAGCAGATATGTCAACCAAAAGCCTCCCCCAACTCCGTCAGACAAGTCATCTCATCCTCTCATCTGTTATACTTGTCACCATCAAATAAGTATCAATGCAGTCACTCAGCCTGAACATTTGCACCAGCACTAATATTTAGAAAATTCCATATTTTCTTTGGAAGGCTAGTAAGCTAAATAAACCCAGAGCGCTGTGCTTACAACAGTCTTTGCATTCTGCGTGTTCCTCAGTTTATATAATAGACGCATTATAGACTGCTCTCAGATTGTGGAATTTGGCTACAGCCCAGGTTCCCAACCCCTGTTTGGAAATACTCCAAAGGTGTATTTCTCAATATTTAGGTTATGGCAGAATCTATTGAATAATTCATATTTTCTTTAGCATTCAGCTATTATTTATTTCCAGTGTAAATTTCCTCCTATGAGTGAATTTAAAATAGACAACTAAAAGCGCGCACACGAATGATAATTCTGTGCTGGGGGCATGTGGGTCACTGGTCGAACTGCACGATGGTACATAATGGAAGATGAACGTATTGGAAAGCATTGTTGTTGAAACCCTGCTTTGTGAGGATACACAGAAGAAGAATGACCTCACAGGTCCAGTGGCTTGGGCTCAGACACGGGCTTAAGTGTGGATTTACATGCTGTTCTTGTCTTTACATTGTTTTACTCTTACAGCTCTTTTTTCTTCTCTCAGTACCAGACAAGCTGGTCTGGCAAATTAGTGACACTAAATTTCTTCCGGTCTGTATGTTTAAACCTCTGCAGGACAATGGGATCACGGAAAACAGATGGAGTTAATTAAAGTAACAATGCACCAATGCACAACACTGAAAAGGGTTTTTTGGAGGGGTAATTTTACTAATTGAATTACTCTCTAGCTGCAATGTGGATTACACAGAGCATACACAAGAATGG
Organism: Ilyophis sp. 1 JC-2022; assembly: GCA_022702515.1. NCBI lineage: Eukaryota > Metazoa > Chordata > Actinopteri > Anguilliformes > Synaphobranchidae > Ilyophis > Ilyophis sp. 1 JC-2022. The sequence continues at coordinate 32,462,236 of CM040396.1, forward strand.
GTAACAAGAAAATATAGATACACACCATGGCTTGGAGGAATACTAAATTAAGATTGCTTAATAAGCGTGTGTACATGGAAATCACGCATACCACGTGGTAAACGTCTTCTCGCTGTGCAAACAAGTTCCAGATTAACATGCCCAAACATACTGGCTGTGCAAACAGAGATTTATGCTTGTTTTATACACATAACCAGGCGCGAGAATGTAATTAGTTATTTTGCAACTCTGGAAAACTGACAACTAGAATGCATGGTCAAAATGCATAGCCGTTATTCGAACGCCAAGCTGGCTAGCCACAGGCTTCCCAGTTGGTCTCATTTTTGACATTGGACTTCAAATGATCATATCCTGAATAGCTGGTTTGGGGATCAGGAGCTTATGGAAATGCTCCATGTCTGTAGTGCGTTACAGGTACAAACTTATGGTATGTAATTTGAGGTTTATCACTTTCTCACTACAAATCTCCTCTGCCCTAAAGGTAATTATGCTGTAGCACTACACATAACCAATGCAGTACACATATTTCATTCTCAAAAATGATCAAAGCATCACTGTTCATACGAAAGAAATCAAGATGGTTATTCAGCTGTTTTATTAACATCAGCTTGTTCGGTACAGAAAACCTCAAGATTCAGCAAAGCAAACAACTGTTATGCTAATTGACTGCTTCCTCCAACACCTGGTCAGAGGAGGATGTTCAAAAATGCCAGAAATAATGAGACACACTTGGGTAGCATAACGGACGGCGACTAGCCATGATTGGCTATGATACAGAAGAAAGTGCCAGAAACCCAGTGTTTATTTATGTATCTGACCGCCAAATTTATACTTATTTATTGCATTTCAAGCCACATCTAAAAAAAATGTAAATGACCCTATACCTTAAAGTATATAATTAATTTATAGTGCACTGCATACTCATAACTGATCCCAAAACAGAATATAATATTTTCACTACATGTGACTTCATATGGCAATATGGCAACAAAAAAATTTTTCATATGGAAATTTTTACAAAAAAATTATAGTGACCATAATGATTTGTTTTTATTGCTTTCTGGCCGAGCTTGGTCTGGGAGAGTGACACAGGTTATATGGACACATGCACATGAATTGAATTGTCTAACTGGCCTGTGGTTTATATGAGAGAGACAGAGAGAGAGCACATGCACGTAGATTGAATTGTCTAACGGCCTGTGGTTTATATGAGAGAGAGAGAGAGAGAGAGCCTCTGTAGTACATTGTCACACGGCTTATCTTGTAGCCTCTCCCTTCCCTCCTCCAAACCCATACTCTAACCCTAAAAAATATAAACAACCTTATCTTCCATGCTGAGCACCAAACGGCCTGGCACACAGCTCTGTGTAAACAATTTCAAAACGTAAAAAAAAGGCATCTGTCATGGGAGGCAGATTGTCATTGGAGAACAATCAGATGACAGCCCCACAGTTTTAACTGTTAACGTGTACCACAATGGTACAGTGTTAATTCAGGGCAGTCAGGCCAGCTTGGACTCCTTTCAGGAGATATTCTTACTCAAAAACTAAAAATGAGGCAGACAAAATTAATAGAATGCCTGAATCGGAACAGGCCCAGCAGCTACTGAAGAGGGACACACTGGGGACCGCCCGTTCCCTGACTCCAGTGAGTGGTAATCTCCACACTGCTGCCCCACACATCATCTCATCCATCAAATGCAGAGATCACCAGAGGATGTGCCACCCTACCCAGCGTACACCTGATGCACCACCCTGCCCTGGAACCCTGGCACATACATGATGCTGTGCACCTGAGCAGACCTGGAGTGAAGATCTTCACCAAGTCCCGAAAGGACATCGCCCTGGGCCGCAGCCCCACCCCAATAGAGCCCAGTACAGAAGGAGGCCCCCCCTTCTCTCAGCCCCATCACAGCAGCATGGGCACCTGCTGCCCATCAGTGCCCCGCCCCGCCCTACTCCTTCAGGCTTCCCATCTACAGGCCCAGAGTCAACCAGGAGCAGCAGCTCAGCTATGCTGCAGTCCTGGCCCAGCCAGCCCCCCCACGCCCCCCCACCCCCATCACCACTGAGCTGGGTGAGATTAAGAACCTCCTCAGCCTCCTCTGCAGTAAACCGATGAGCTAAAGCTCACCAAAGCGGGTAGGAGGGACACTACTGTCCCTAACACAAATTTACAAAGTGTTAAACATTTTGGAAGCAAAGCTATAAAAGTATGTCGCTATACAGAGCATATACTGTAAATATTGTGTTTCACTTTGCATAGTTAAAAATACATATGACATCACTATCAATTAGTTTGTGAAATGTTAAGGGTATTCGGCCTTTGGGCCCAAGAGCACAAGCCCTGATTTTATTAATAACCTGAATAGTTATGACATAATGATTAGAAACATGGTGTCGTGTTGATGCACTGACTCAATGTCCCTCAGATCATAGTGCCATCATATACATTAAAGCATATCAAGCATGGCAGAGATTCTGGGGGAATCATAACATCATTTGGAAAATTTATGATTTGATATTTACCTGATATTTTCCTGTATGCAGCCTACACCCCCCTTACTCAATCTCCTTATTATGACGAGGATTTTTTCCATACCCTCCACACAGAAATCAGCCATGTCCAGGCGCTGAGATATGTGCTACTGTGTGGAGACTAACACAAGAACAGGAACAGAGTCAGATTGCATTAATAACTATGGTAATAGACATATATTTGGACAGACCCCTCTAAATCTATTACCAAACTGCAACACAAAGAAACAACCTTGACCGTGCTGTAAATAAAAATGGTAAGTAGCATCTCTGTCGAGCCTCAGGCCTGTACATTCTTAATGGCAGAGGGGACTCACTTACTGCTCAGCTCTTGGGACTAGTGTAGTCAACTACTGACATGGACCCCTCTTTCATTAGTGCATTCACTGTCAGACCACGTACCCCATTTTCAGACCACTATCAAATCAATCTGTACCTGAAAAGATTTGGACAACCCAGGAACATTGAAACACAGCCCTTTAAGTTGTACTATCTCAATCAAACATACAGATTGGCTTCAGACAACATAGAATAATTCGCTAAAGCAATTAGTTCCTCTGAAATTACTAACCTCATTAAGGTTAATGATCAGAACCAAATTAAAATGGCATAAATCTGGCAGTTAAAATGATAAATAGAAATGAATCAATCATCAAAAAATTATCAAGAATCTTCAACCACAAAAGATTAATGGTTTGATGAGGAAAGCAAATCAATGAGTAAAAAATTAAGACCTTATCAAATCTGAGAAATACACCAAAAACCCAGATTTACACCATATATATTGTGAAATGCTTAAACTATACTACTCAAAAGAATTTAAGGGTCAAAGGAAATTTTTTGATCATTTTTGTAAGTATGTCTTTTTAAGCCAGATAGGGTTAGAATATCCCCCTTTGGGTTGTAATTTGGACTATAGACATCACGTTATTATAGGACATGCATTCATTGCACTTATTTTTAGAAACTTTTTAAATTAACCCAGATTTCCTTTTCATGGATTTGAAGCACAAACTTAGACTAAACTGACAAACTGCCTCGAAACACCCATTGTGACACCTCATGCACCATTTGCACGTGTTTTGCATAAGTGTCATTCCATGTTGTCATGGATCGCGCCTTCTTTTCCTTATCTCTGCGTTTTGTATTCCTTTTTTTTAACCTGTAATCTATCGGATTTTTCTGTGTTCCGCTACGGGTTTTGCTTTCGCCTCGGTAATTATTGAGTTCACCTGTCCTGCATTTCTGCTCACTATTTATACCCCGCTTCCTCCTTTTCTCGTCGCTTCCATGTTATTTCACGTAACATTCTAGCCGGTAAAGGTATCGGAAGTTGTGCTGCTATCGACCGCTTTGCTCCTCAACACGGGACTTGTTAGCAGTACAATTTAGAAAAAGTAAAGTGCGCTCTTTCGCTCTTTTATTTCAGAGCAGAGGTTATGGTTTCTTTGTTTCCACTCAAACCTACGAGTGCTCTCGCCCTAAGGTTTAGGGTTCTTTTATTTTTCTCCTTCCTTTCTTTTTGTTCACTCCACAACGGGATTTAGATGAGCGTGACTGCTTATTTCTTTTGTTTTGCTCGGATATCGAGTTCCTCGCCTTTTATCGCGAGGTTATTTGTGTTCTCCTTATTTTCCCCATCCACTACGGATTATTGTCCGTCTCAGTGGTGTTCGTTAGAACACTTTAAGAGTCCTCATCTGTCGCACCTGGACCTCCAATATTTCCTCTGTGTCTCTGGCATAGAGATCCTCTACACATGCATGCCAATTTTAGCAATAAAATGGCTGAGCATTTTCCATTCATCATCACATCATTATTTTGGGGGGTGCATGACTTTTTTTAATCAGGGTAATAAACTAGTGTCTAATCAAATGTTTTTTGTTTTCTGTTTTCTGTTCTTGAGAGAAATGATTAATCAAAGAATGATTTTGTCGTCACCATTTTAGCTCATTAGCTTATATTTATATGCACAAATATGTTTGACCCTTAACTTCTTTTGAGTAGTATATATAAACAAACTCTAAAAGAGAAGAAACAAAAACACATTCACAAAACTCTTAATGAAATTGAAGGCTCTATTAACCGAAACCAGTTCAGCGAAAAATTTACTAATTTAAAGAGTAAGTGAACCCACTCAGCCTGTCTCCGCCCACTACACAATTTAGAAAAAATACTTTGTGGGGTGAGCGAGGGAGAGGGGTGGGGGTGGAGGAGCTGTGTCCATCGCCATTTGCACAAATGAATGTACAATGTACAAATAATTTATTTTAACTCAGATAAAACTGTCAAACTAGACATTGCAGATCAAATATGAATCAAAATTCAGCAACTACATGGCCTATTTCTATGTATTTTAGTAGACTATTTAGGTAGAATAAGAGAGTTTATGAACAGGACGCCACGTTGTTCCGGTTTAAAAACGTGAAGCAAAAACAAAAGGAATGTAGTGGGTCTAATCAATCAGGTGCCGGCTGTTGCCGTTAAGCGCAACAACAATTATCCATATGACGTAGAGGTACCTCCAAAGAGGTACTCTGACATCACGATTGGGGCGGGCCAGTTTAGAGAGCAGGAAGGGAATTTAAACCATTAGAGGGCAGCACAAAGACACTTTTCTACCAGTTTATTATGATGTACAATATAATTTCAGAATTGTTGAAATAACGGAATGGATGATTCCGTTAGTGGCTTCATTATAACTTTAAAGACATTTATCAAAACTTTGCACCAAACAATCTCAAATTTGAACATAGACAAATCCAAGATTTTTTAAAATATCAATATCAATATTAAAGAACAATCAAAACCCATTAGGCAACCCAATTACTTTAAAAGAGCTGAAAGATCAACTAAAAATATCAAATCTAAAAGCGTGCGACTAGAGTATTAGAACAGAAATGCTGAAACACAGCATCTCTGAACTGCAGAAGGCAGCCAAACAATGAAACTAACCAAAAGCACATATTTGGAACATTAGAAGACCAGTACCAAATCCCAAAATAAACTGAATTGCTATTGGGCCCTAAACAGAGAATACACACAGGCAGAATATCTCTTCTCTGTCAGAGATACAAAGCAGAGACAGATCCTGACCAAGTTCAGGCTCAGTGACCACGCCTTAGCAATTGAGAAAGGTAGACATGATTGCCCAAAGAAGAACGCTTATGTGGTCACTGTAAAACAAGAGAGGTGGAGACAGAGATGCACTTACTCCTAGACTATGACAAATATTCTGAAATCAGAAATATATATTTAACAAATTTTCTAAATATATAAACATATTTCCTTACCTGACAAATGTGGAAAAGCTGCAAATCATTTTGGGAGAAGGGTCAACAGCCCCAATCGCAACAAAATATGTTTCAGCCTCACAACAGTGAGTAGTAACTACCCAGCATGTATGGAATCTCTGTACAGATGAAAATGATAAGGTGTTATCTGTTCACTATTACATTATACTAGTCAACAATTACATGTTATATATAATTAATTATAATTTATTAAAAAAAATTCTTCTTTCTATTTGAAATTTTTAAAATATATATATATGTATATATATCTATAATGCTTTGGCAATATGTACTTTATGTATTTCATGAAGCATGTTGAATTGGGAAAATTTAAACCCACCGTGCTAGGTACACGTTTAGGCAGTAATCGGGCACCAATTTATCAATACTACCCCTCCCCTTCACAAACTACTGAACAAAGTCAAACAAACACTCCATACTTATAACCATTACATTTGAAAAATGTTTAGAAGAATTTAAGATAAAGCATTGTTTCCTTGGACCATCCACAAAATCTGCGCCAAATATTATATATTATATTATATTATAATATAAAAATATTTCCAATTAGACTGCAATAGGCATGCTCTACCTTGTGATGGGCAGCCAACAGTCCAGCCATAATTTTCACAAGATTTATTATCTCAATGTATTATAAGAGAGTAAATAATCCCTCAAAACATGCAAAGCGTAATTAAGAAAAATAAATACAATTTAAAAATCTGGAATTGCAATTGTGGTTTTAACGAAAACATATGCAGCATACACAGTGAAGACGCTCTGATTTGTCCTGGATCACCCCCCTCGAGGACACTGGTTGATAACCGCAGGGACATAGCGACGCATGTTGAGAACATACAACCGGACAGTGTGTTTGCAGTGCGTAGACCCGGCTTTGTCATTCAGGGGCATAGCGACGCATGTTGAGAACGTACAACCGGACAGTGTGTTTGCAGTGCGTATACCCGGCGTTGTCATTCAGGGACATAGCGACGCATGCTGAGAACGTACAACCGGACAGTGTGTTTGCAGTGCGTATACCCGGCGTTGTCATTCAGGGACATAGCGACGCATGTTCAGAATGTACAACCGGACAGTGTGTTTGCAGCGCGTATACCTGGCGTGGTCATTCAGGGACATAGCGATGCATGTTGAGAACGTACAACCGCATAGTGTGTTTGCAGTGCGTAGACCCGGCGTTGTCATTCAGGGGCATAGTGACGCATGTTGAGAACGTACAACCGGACAGTGTGTTTGCAGTGTGTAGACCCGGCGTTGTCATTTGCGTTCTTATATTTACTTAAGGTCCTTTTCGGGCCTTAGTCCTTAGGAAGGCATTATACGACAGATGCTCAAACAGCCACATCCCCAGCGTGCCACCAACTGCACGGGTGGCTGTGAAGCCCTGCCATGCTTGCATAACTGACTGATAGAGAGGCGTGAGCCCAGTCAAGTCAGCCTTCCCAAGCTGCAGCTGGAACAGCTGATTGTCATAGCCAAAACACCTATTATACTGTAAGATTCATTCAAGTATATTGAAATAACGAGTTTTGACAGCTGCTCTATACCAATGCTTATTGAAGTTGCTGTTTTTTCCCCAATTAAATTAAACTTTGTTTTCCAGAACAAATTTTGATTATTAAATATAAAAAATGCTGTAATTCAATTTGAAACATGATGGGGAGTGTGTCGCAATAAAGAGACAGCTCTGCATTTTTAGGCATGCTATAACTCATTTTGTGGTATAAGGCATATACATAACTGTATATAAATGAACTGTAGAGAACCCTTTAGATTATATGTGTTTTTAGCAGAATCTCCCAAATTCTTCATACATTTTACCATTACTTCCTTGCATTTTACCATTTTTATGTTAGTTATGTTTGTAAACTCTAGATTATGTGTTTACTTGAAAATAGGACATACTGCAAACAATAACAGATGTACCACCATGAGGCAAAATGGTCAGATGCAGACAGTGTCCAACTGCCAAATTTAAATCATCCGATGATTGACTTTACATGCCTGGCCATTATCTGGGAGTGCAAAATCAACACGGCTTGTCACTGTGACAATCTGTCAAGAGGGCTGTTACTAAATTTCAAATGGTATAACAGCAGTTGTAACACTCTCCTGATAGCTTCAAGTGGAAAGAAACCTGGTGCTCATTTCATGTAGAATCACTTAGAGCCAGAAGCTATCAGCCTCCAGAGGAAATAATGAAAGCCTTTCAGCAGATTGGCGTTTCCATACCATTATGCTCACAGGCAACGTACTATTAGGCTACATGTTTGCATTTCATGTTTTCCTCTTGATAGTTGGCAACAATCTTAAATGTCCTCTCCATTATCACAATACAGGTATCCCTGTCATCAAGAGGTCTGTTGACAATAAACGTCACTTTTATTGAAATCCTTGGGATTATTAAATCTCAGTTCATCCCAAAAAGACTGTGAAGGAGAGAGAGAGGGAAAGAGATGCACAGCGAGAAAGTGCGAGAGAGAGATCCCCTCCCCCATGCATCTTAACCAGCCCTGCTTAATGAATACAGTCTGAAGGATGCTAAATTGCATTTGCAATGATGAAGATCTACCTTGTATCTGAATTCCCTGACTTAATTACAAGTGAAGTACATATTGTACCACAAGGTGAGTAATATCTAATAAGCAGAATACATTCATGCAATTAAAACATGTTCCAATCGAGAGTTAATGATAAATAGTGTGCATGACGTGCTAATAAATATCCATATTGATTCAGAAAATAAAGTGCGTTATCGGCCTTCAGGCCCAGTTAATGCTTCAACATGAACAAAAAAAAAAAAGGATTTATTTCAGTATATTCTTCCTTAAAAATAACATTAGTATCACCATAATTCAGAGAATTATATGAGACAAGTACATTTTAGATTTTACAAATGTGATGAAAACAACACAACTGTCCTATAAAATCTATCATTCACTGTAATTTCCAGAATTAATTATTTGGATAACGGACGACTGCTGTGTACTTTCCACTTTCCATTTCAGCAAACCTTATCATTAGCAATGGATGAAACAATCTACAAAATGTAGTCGTCTGGTGGCTCTTAAAATAATAAAACAAGCCAAACTTATATTCAATGATTTTAATCATGTACTTTCCAATACGTCGTTTACAATTACAAGCAGTCAATAGAACTGACACAATTCTGTTGCTATTGTATTCTTTTTAGAATGAAAAGGTATTATGGTTCCTTCCAAGGCCTGTCCATTAATACTCCATATATTCAATAAAGCGTAATTATTGAATTCAGATGAAAGGCCTTAATTGCAGGTTATACAATTTAAAAGGTTAGTAGGTACTTCTACTTCAGAAGTATTTGTCATGCCCTCAGTTTCCGCAACCCACCAGCCACATCCCATTAAATACATAGGTTGCAGCCCAGTTTGACTGCCTGCACCTCTGTGTTAGTGCCGTTGGGCACACACATTAAGCGAGGAAACAAAGCGCTGAATGTGTTTCATGCAGTTACTGATCCCTGTGCAGTGTGTGCACCTTTCCTGCTTATTTAGAATTAATCTAATTCAAAGCATAATATGGAAAGCTGACAAAGTTGGTTGTGGTGAAAGATTCTCAACAAAAGGTTATTTTAGATACAGTTTGAAATAGTTCTGAATTCAGATTTTCTGAGATATATAATTGCACTGTTTACAATGATAAACCAATCTGAGGGAGACTGCCAAAATGTTTTTTTTTTCTTACAGCATAAAAAAAGTATATGCTGTTGGCAATGCTGCTCGACAACAGTAATACAATACATGCAATGCAAGTGTCTAAATCCAAGTTGTAGGCATGGCTACTGAAATTCTAGTACATGTTGTACATTTAGGACATGTCCAGATTTCAGTTTGGTCCGATTACATTGAAATATATAGCGAATTAAAGTTTCTGCTGGTTTGGCCTTTTCAAAAAATCTTCATTCAGACTTCTCTGCTTAAAACTGTCAGAATTTCAATGAACAGTATTCAATCTAAAATAATCATTCCATGCCCTGTAATATGTCACAATTTTCTCTTATGCGTCATGAAGAAAGACCCACTGAATGTGCTGGGGAATTATGCTAATGGAGCACTTTTGATGGACTCATCGTCTGGGGCTTCCATATGACAGGAAGTGACAGCACTGCTGCAGGCTACAGGAAGTGACAGTAGATTTTGCCGCAAAAACTTGTGAGACGTCACTGGACAATACCTCTAATGGGAAGGAATTTGTTCATCCAATTCTGAATAACATCAATGCATAAGTAAGACAAATGGCTTTCTATTGAATGAGCTATATGAACATTTGTCTTAACACCACAAGCTATTTTGTCAAACAAATACCATTTTGCCCATGTTTACTTTCATTTAATAAATCGTGAGGTAGCATATTAAACTCCTGACATTAGCATTAAGCATACAATAGTGGTCAGAATATATTTGAAAGACGTGAGTCCCTTAAAGCAAGGCATAGGTAATATTGTTTATACACTAAGGGCCTGATTTACTAAGATCTTTAGCGTGTGCAAAACCTTTTAGCACACGCAGAACCAATAACATGACAAATGATTGGTCATGGTATTTGTTTTGCACCAATCATTGGTTGTGTTCTTAGTTTTGTGTGTGATAAAGGTTTTTGCACCTGCTAAAAATCTTAGTAAATCAGGCCCTTAGTGTATAAACAATATTACCTATGCCTTGCTTTAAGGGACTCACGTCTTTCAAATATAAGTACTCTTGACCTTAAATGTTCTGCCCTCCTGCACTTCCACTTGGTGGAAATCCCTTTAGAACCATAGTTCTTGTCGAGTGCGGTCCAATCCGTTACAAATGCAAGTGAAGTATGTTAAATTAGTCTTCAAGCCGGCAGTGAAATTGCCCAGAATGCTTTACTGTAACCCCAAACGTCCTGTTTCAGAAGTTTCAATTTAACCCCTTTACGTATTTCCTGGGGAAAATCCTAAAAATAGAGAAAGCATAAAAGTACAAGATACTAAAATACTTTTTTATTGCACAACTGAAATGTGGAATAAATTAGGAAATGACATTGATTTAGTGGTTCGATAAAATCGCTTTAAAAGCAAATAGTTTCATGTTATAGCCTACAAATGATTATTTATGGTTAGTTAATGATAACTAGCTACATAATCAGATTTATGCAGTCCAGCAAATGAGCCAGTGCAAGCTTATAAGCATGGGCTATATTACAAAGACAGTTTGCTTGAATTTCATATTTAATACAGGTTGCTTGCCTCTTTTATGTTTTATACTTCTGTGCCACATGCAAAGTGATCTATGCATCCACCATTTTGATTTCAGTTTATTAATATGTGATTTGAAGGTATTTGTATCATACATGTGTATTATTCCCCATTCCTGCTCATGAGATATTTTATCAATACCTGCTTTCTGTCAATACATTGATTGTCAATCAATTTCTAGTTTGCTTTTTTGTCAGAATAAACATTGAGATATTGGTCGGAGATTGCTGTCTTATGCAATTTATTGGAAAGTTTTGCACAAACCTCCCCGTCGGTTCAAGTGTCTATTCTCGTGTTCTTTTGGTGCTGCGTCACACCCTCCCGAGGGAAGTTTGCAAGTGAAGTTTGCGTGGGCAGAACATTTAACGGATTGGACCGCAGCCCTATTCTTCCCTGACCCATGTTTCTAATGCAGCCTCACTTGTGCAATGGAATATTTTCCAAACACTGTACTGTAATTATATGAACGTTGTGATTATAGTTTTATTCTTCATTTTTTTGTTTGTGCAGTTTATTTATGTATACCGTGTGCTTCCTAATATGGTCTGTGCTTTTATGTTACACTTAATACCTCTTAGCCACACACACAAAGGGGATACCAAATTATAATATTAGAAGAAATGCTTACACTTTTTTCTGCAGATGGAACAACCAATTTGAAATGAAAAGCCTCGCAAAATTTCTAATTATACATTATGCAGCCATCACACTAAGTCCGGTCACAGACATTTTACATAAGTAAGATTATTAACACAGGCTTTCTTGGAGCTTGCTGCTCTGTAACATAGCACTTGTATAAGGAAAGCAGAACGACTGCACATATTTTCTGAGAGGCTCCATTTTATCTGTATCTGTAGCCCCATTGTGTCAGTTCATAGCACACTCTATGGAGAAACTGCTGTGTGAAACAGACAGATACCATTCACTCTTGGAGAAAAATGTTTACATTTATACCTCAATGTATACACATGCCTATTATTTCTGTCAGATGCCCCCCAGTTTTACATGTGCGACCCAGTTTTAAACCTGGATTTGTTTATTATCCACTATATGTAGGTTGCATAACTGTTTGGTGAGAGCTGGGTCTCACAGATACAAAATGATAGTTCTGTCAGGACAACTCATGTATTGAATATACAATTATTTTGGTTTGGTGCTGAATGTGTCTGGTCCATGTACTTCTAGTACATGCACCAGCGTGCACTACCTAGCAAACAGGAAGCACGACACATTTCCCCTACTAAAAAGAAGATAAGCCAAAACTCCCAGTACATATAAGCAGATCCAAACAACAGGTGGAAGGGTGAGCAGCATTTATTTAGAGCAAGCAGCAGCAGCAAAAGAAACCAGAACAGCACAGGTGATAGCAGCATAGGCGAGGTCTGACTCTCGCTTTTAACCTTATTTACTTTGGCCCTCCAGAGGCAATTTCCACCTAGTTTCTACTAGTTTTATTTAAATGTCAATATCTAAAAATATATTCCCTGCACATCATCCATGGTTTAAAGTTTGAATTGAAGGAGAAGCTGTATCATTCAGAAATTTGCAACAGAATATTTCAGAATAGTCACATACAGTATATACATAATAACCATAACATAAGTAGCTTAATGTATTTAAATAAGTAAAAAGCATGTATATAAATAATGTACAAAAGCATGTGTGTTTTTACACAACAGCAACATATTTCAGCCCTAAGTGCGAAAGATGGTCGCTGTGGAAATGTTGACTGTACGATACTTTGGTGAAATGTAACAAGATAAACTCTACAGGGTTAATCAGAAAACAGCGGTAGCTGAATACACTGGTAAGCACTTAGTTTCCTAAACATATTTATACGAGAAATTTGGGAGCAAAAAATGTGGTCTAAACCGAAAGTGCATCAGGTACTATAGAAACAATAAAATATTATTGTTCCTATACGTGAAAATGATTTGCTTAGCAACGGTGCATTTTACAGTGTGTGGCTTTGGCGAGAGGAGGGTCGTGAAGTGCTTTGGGCTATTAATAGCACGCTTTTATTGTATTGCCCTGCAGTGTAACTGGAGAAGCTGAGGTTTTCACAAGCGGGGTTTACAGGGTTTTTTAAAGCTATGATTACGTTCACATACTTAAATAATGATTATTGCACCTGTTTGTTTATTTATCATTTGTGGTACTGCAGTATCGGTGATCACAACCGCTTTTTTAGGCTTTCCGTGAACCAACGGTCCTTGCACGGCTAATAATAACGTGAGCTGTTGCCTGAATAATGACACATTGTGATGGAAAAGGGCTATGCCCACAGAGAAAATCGTAACCTATTTTACAGGTATAGCCACCCGGAATGTCTTCTGAAAGGTTCTCCCATCTCCACAAGGATACGCTGGAGCTCTGTCAGAGTGACCCTCGGGTTCCTGCTCACCTCCCTGGCCAAGGCCCGTCTTCCCAAATTGCTCAGTTTGGCCGGGCGGCCAGGTCTAAGAAGATTCTTGGTGGTTCCAAACTTCTTTCATTTACGAATGATGGTGGCCACTGTGCTCTTTGGGACCTGTAAAGCTGCAGAGATTTTTCCGTACCCTTCTCCAGATCTATGCCTTGACACAATCCTGTTTCTGAGGTCTGCAGATAATTCCTTTGACTTGGAGTTTGCTCTGACATGCACTGTCAACTGTGGGACCTTATATAGGCAGGTGGTGGCAATCCCCAATCATGTCCAATCAATTGAATTTATCACAGGTGGACTCCAATTAAGTTGTAGAAACATCTCAAGCAGTATCAGTGGAAACAAAATGCACCTCAGCTCACTTTTGGGTGTCATATCAAAGGGTGTGCACACTTGTGTACATATGATATTTTACATTTAGATTTTTAATAAATGAGCACAAATGTCTAAAAACCTGTTTTCACTTTGTCATTATGGGCTATTTTGTGTAGAACTTTGAGACAAAAAATGAACTCAATCTATTGTAGAATATGTAACGTAATAAAACATGGGGTAGTTGAAAGGGGTGTGCAGACTTTACGGCTTGACTGTATATTTCTGTAAGCTACAATGAGACAAAAAAATTGTCACATAACAACAATGCACTGCTATTGATTAACCTTTGCAAGGAAGGCAAAAGTCACTTTTTGGGTGAAATGAATCACCACCTTCAGGCTAGAGGACCGAAATGCATTCATGAACTGAGGTACACAAACATAGTGCAGCTCATTACAATGCAGAGAGGCGGATGTTGTAATCCAAGCATTCCCTAATGATATCAGATTCTGTGTTAAGTTCTATCTGTGACATTTTACAAGATATATCCCCGAAGGGGCATGAACTTCACTCTATTATTTGCTCATTCTGAATCTCAGATAGGCAGTTGTGATAAACAAACGTGTTTTTCCAGCATGGCTACAAATTCTCACTGGCAATCATGTTATTGGAAAAGAAGATCAGACTTAATGGGTCATGTGCAGTGTTCCTACGAGTTTGAAGACTAGCAAAGGGTTTTCTTGAGACTTTCCATATTTCCCGGATGTAGATCAAGACCAAATTGCCTTAGTCTTCAGAAAATCCTGTGCTAGTCTTCAAACTTAGAAGGCACAGATGCTCTCAAACTCATTAGTAGAGTCCCATACAATCCTGAGTGCAATGTGCTTTAAACGCCACCTATAGGATACTAAAGTTGCATACTTCATGAACCTGCTGCTGACCAGGTTTTACAAGAGACTACAAGCTGTCCATACAGAAAAATTAATCACAACTCTTTATAGCCTACTTCATCTAGATCTTTCACCACACAACTGCAACTGGCTAGTACCTGTACATACAGTAAATTTGTAAGGATCTGAGTATTGCCTGTTATTTGTATCTTTATTTTGTATGTATTGTTTATTCTTAGTTTGTATTCTGGCTTGTTTATTTTCCGGTTTTTCCTAGTTGTCCTTTGTCTGCTTGTTTACTTCTGATCTGTCACTCCCTGTTTACGTCTCTGTACCATTCGGGTGATCTCATTGGTGTTCGGGTTCCCTCTTGCTTCACACCTATCTCTGTGCACTTAGATTTACTAATTACCACTAACATACTAATGATAGATAAGATCTACTAACTCCATTAACAAACTAATTTGTATATACTTACTAATCATACTAACGGCAGGGGTGTGTATAGTTACTAATCTCACTAACATATTAGAGCGCACATTTTCATGCTGTTCTGTCCCTGCTAATCATTCGCAGCTGCATCTAATCTCCTCTCCCTGTTCTCTTAATCTTTGCACGATTTCCTGAAACTCCAGGTCATCTGTTATCGTGTATATGTTTGCAATCCAGTCCGCGTTTTCCCTAGTTGTCTACGTGATTGATTATCCGCCCAATGTATTCTCATTGTTTCTCGTTTGGAGTCCCTCCCTCTCACACACCTGATTCCTCGTCTCTTTAGTTACTTGTGTATTTAATCCCTGTGTTTTCTTCAGTCCCTTGTCAGAACGTTGATTTTCTTTCCCTGTGCCTGCCTGTTCCTGTAGCCAGTGATCTGATTATTCTTCCGAGATACCTTTTGATACGACTATTCTTTTGCCTTGCCCTTGTCTGTCTAGTTTGTTTTACGGTTTCAACCTTGCCTGATTTTTTGACCATTCTCCTGCCTTGTCCCCTGATACTGCCTGATATTTGGATTGCCCTTGATTGCCCCTTTGCCTGCCGTTTTGTACCTCCCTACGTCTGACTTCCTGGCTTGACTCCTGCATGGACAATAAACCACTCGTAACAGTACGTTCTGACCAATCTTGGACCCAGCGGACCCAACCCACCTGCACGCCGCGCTCCTGCGGCAAGGAGCCATGAGTGGCCGGCAACAGACGTGCATCGAGGCCGTGACCCGGGATCTCCGGTTCCTGATGGCTTGGGAGATTGATCCCCTCGGCCCGGATCCCTATGAAGACTACCTCATGGGGATCTGGGGGCAGAATCCGGAGTTTGCCCGCCGTCATGCCGACCACCACCCATCACTCCGGACTCCTCCTCCCAGCTCCTCTGTTCCGTCCAGTCCCAGCTCCCCTGTTCCGTCCCGTCCCAGCTCCGCTGTTCCGTCCCGTCCCAGCTCCGCTGTTCCGTCCCGTCCCAGCTCCGCTGTTCCGTCCCGTCCCAGCTCCTCTGTCCCGTCCCGTCCCAGCTTTGCTGTCCCGTCCCGTCCCAGCTCCCCTGTTCCGTCCCGTCCCAGCTCCCCTGTTCCGTCCCGTCCCAGCTCCCCTGTTCCGTCCCGTCCCAGCTCCCCTGTTCCGTCCCGTCCCAGCTCCCCTGTTCCGTCCCGTCCCAGCTCCCCTGTTCCGTCCCGTCCCAGCTCCCCTGTTCCGTCCCGTCCCAGCTCCCCTGTTCCGTCTCGTCCCAGCCCCCCTGTTCTGTCCCGTCCCAGCCCCCCTGTTCCGTCCCGTCCCAGCCCCCCTGTTCCGTCCCGTCCCGTCCCAGCTCCCCTGTTCCGTCCCGTCCCAGCTCACCTGTTCCGTCCCGTCCCAGCTCCCCTGTTCCGTCCCGTCCCAGCTCCCCTGTTCCGTCCCGTCCCAGCTCCCCTGTTCCGTCCCGTCCCAGCTCCCCTGTTCCGTCCCGTCCCAGCTCCCCTGTTCCGTCCCGTCCCAGCTCCCCTGTTCCGTCCCGTACCAGCTCCCCTGTTCCGTCCCGTCCCAGCTCCCCTGTTCCGTCCCGTCCCAGCTCCCCTGTTCCGTCCCGTCCCAGTTCCCCTGTTCCGTCCCGTCCCAGTTCCCCTGTTCCGTCCCGTCCCAGCTCCCCTGTTCCGTCCCGTCCCAGCTCCCCTGTTCCGTCCCGTCCCAGCTCCCCTGTTCCGTCCCGTCCCAGCTCCCCTGTTCCGTCCCGTCCCAGCTCCCCTGTTCCGTCCCGTCCCAGCTCCCCTGTTCCGTCCCGTCCCAACTCCCCTGTTCCGTCCCGTCCCAGCTCCCCTGTTCCGTCCCGTCCCAGCTCCCCTGTTCCGTCCCGTCCCAGCTCCCCTGTTCCGTCCCGTCCCAGCTCCCCTGTTCCGTCCCGTCCCAGCTCCCCTGTTCCGTCCCGTCCCAGCTCCCCTGTTCCGTCCCGTCCCAGCTCCCCTGTTCCGTCCCGTCCCAGCTCCGCTGTTCCGTCCCATCCCAGCTCCGCTGCTCCGTCCCGTCCCAGCTCCCCTGTCCCGTCCCGTCCCAGTTCTCCTGTCCCTTCCCGTCCCCGTTCTCCTGTCCCTTCCCGTCCCAGTTCCCCTGTCCCTTCCCACCCGGCCCATGCCTCCTGTCCCGCCCCGGCCCATGTCCCCTGTCCCGTCCCGGTCCATGTCCCCTGTCCCGTCCCGGTCCATGTCCCCTGTCCCTCCCCGGTCTGTGCCTCCGGGCCCTTCCGGTCCCGGGCCTCCTGGCCCGTCCTGTTCCACGCCACCAGTCCCGTCCCGTTCCCTGCCTCCTCTCAAATTGCGGGACCAGCTAACCTCCTGTCCTGAGCGGCCCAGCCCGCGAGCCTCCTGTCCTGAGCGGCCGAGCCCGCTAGCCTCCTGTCCTGAGCGGCCGAGCCCGCTAGCCTCCTGTCCTGAGCGGCCGAGCCCGCTAGCCTCCTGTCCTGAGCGGCCGAGCCCACTAGCCTCCTGTCCTGAGCGGCCGAGCCCGCTAGCCTCCTGTCCTGAGCGGCCGAGCCCGCTAGCCTCCTGTCCTGAGCGGCCGAGCCCGCTGACCTCCAGTCCGGAGCGGCCGAGCCCGCTGACCTCCAGTCCGGAGCGGCCGAGCCCGCTACCTCCTGTCCTGAGCGACGCAGCCGTCGCCGCCGGCCCCCTGAGCGACGCAGCCGTCGCCGCCGGCCCCCTGAGCGACGCAGCCGTCGCCGCCGGCCTCCTGAGCGACGCAGCCGTCGCAGCCGGCTCCCTGAGCCGGTCTCCTGAGCGATGTAGCCATCGCAGTCTGTCCTGTCTGCGCCACCGTCCTCCGGAGTGGTCCTGTCTGCGCCGTCGTCCTCCTGAACGGCCCTGTCTGCGCCGTCGTCCTCCTGAACGGCCCTGTCTGCACCGTCATCCTCCTGAGCGGTCCTGTCTGCGCCGCCGTCCTCCTGAACGGTCCTGTCTGCGCCACCGTCCTCCTGAGTGGTCCTGTCTGCACTGTCCTCCTCCTGAGCGGTCCTGTCTGCACCGCCGTCCTCCTGAGCGGTCCTGTCTGCGCCGCCGTCCGCCTGAACGGTCCTGTCTGCGCCACCGTCCTCCTGAGCGGTCCTGTCGGCGCCGTCGTCCTCCTGAGCGGTCTTGTCTGCACCGTCGTCCTCCTGAGCGGTCCTGTCTGCACCGCCGTCCTCCTGAGCGGTCCTGTCTGCACCGTCGTCCTCCTGAGCGGCCCTGTCTGCGCCGCCGTCCGCCTGAGCGGTCCTGTCTGCGCCACTGTCCTCCTAAGTGGTCCTGTCTGCGCCGTCGTCCTCCTGAGCGGGCCTGTCTGCACCGCCGTTCTTGTTCCCCTCCTCCGGACCCCCTCCACCCACCCTGCTCTGTTTTTCGGACATTACTAACTTTGAACATTTATTCATTACCTGCTGTCCCATTGTCCCCCTCCACCCACCCTGCTCAGCACTCCGGACATTTCTCCCCGAGCCCTTTTCACCCTCCTGAACTAAGTACCTGTGCCTTCACAGCCAACATTAACTATTTAAAGAATTTTGGGGAATATTCCCGGTATATTTCAATGTTCCCCAGTCTTATACAAAATATTCTAAACAAGCACTGTCAAAGATTCTAGGCATGGAACATAAAAAAATACTGGCGACACCCCCTGATGGTTAGCATTTGGTCAAGAAAAAAAGAAAAATGTAAGACATGTCAAATACATTTGAAAAATGTTACAAATTTGAATGGTACATTTGTTTTAATATTGTTAAGGAAATGACAAGTGTACATCATCAGAACCTTCTACCTAAAATTCCCAACATTACAGGCATGTTCTGAGAAAAAACTAAATTGTGTGCAGTGGTTGTAGGCAATATTTGTTATGCAGTCAACCTAGTTGTAACACTGAGAAAGAGTCTGGGAAATGCTACAAATATAATTTGAGTGCGCTTCAGTGTGCAGTCTGCGATCAACTGTCTCTCCTTACCCAACAAGATAATGAGCCCAGCTATTATGGTTTCAAGTCTGGCCACTCCACTGACACTGCTCTCCACACAGTCACAGAGACTCTTCACTCCTTACTCTGTCCTCATCCTGCTTGCTCATCAGATCCTTTTCTCATCCTTTGAGGAGATGGCTCCGACCATGCATGGTTTGCCTAATACCTTGCAGACCTATCCCACCAGGGGCCTGGAGGGGATCTGTCTCCTCCCCTCACTCCCTCCTAACCAGCATCCCACAGGACTTGGTGATATTTTGTCCTCTCCTCTTCTGTTTTTACACTAAAAGGTCGATTTAGGTGTTATTTTGCGTGCGCAGCCAAAGCATTTGCACATGTTAGCATTTGCGGGTGATCAACTAGGAGTCATTATGTAAATTACTCCAACCACAAACAGCCATATTTAAATGAGAAATTTAGCATTTTTGGAATGGTTACACTGTAAAAAAAACATGTCCTAAGAAAATATGAAAAGACTGGCAGCAATGTTGCCAGTCAAAAAACATTTAGTGAATGGAAAAAAAGTATAAATCTTGACCGACTGACCATTAAATAATGAGTTATTGCCATTATTATACATGACTTTGATAGCGTTTTGAAAATGATTTACAAACGTTGTACTTTAACAAGCATGTTAGGATTTGATAAACTGCGACCATATGCCAAAGTATCTGTTTGTGCGGGTATAGTCTATTGCAGAAATATCAGACAGACCGACCTAATTACTGACAGAGTGACTTCTACTATCTGCTGGTCACAGCTAAAAATGACTCCAGTAAAAGTAGAAAGTGCTCTGTGCTCCCCTGGGGTGATAATCCAGAATAGGGTATTTGTCGCTCTCCATTCACTTCTATAGAGCAGCTAAAACCGTCTCAAAATGACAATTCTAGCACATATGCGAACTAGAACGAAGAGGATTCTGTCAATACAAACAATAACCAGTCTAGATAAACTCTACAGGATAAACTCTACAGGGTTAATCAGAAAACAGCGGTAGCTGAATACACTGGTAAGCACTTAGTTTCCTAAACATATTTATACGAGAAATTTGGGAGCAAAAAATGTGGTCTAAACCGAAAGTGCATCAGGTACTATAGAAACAATAAAATATTATTGTTCCTATACGTGAAAATGATTTGCTTAGCAACGGTGCATTTTACAGTGTGTGGCTTTGGCGAGAGGAGGGTCGTGAAGTGCTTTGGGCTATTAATAGCACGCTTTTATTGTATTGCCCTGCAGTGTAACTGGAGAAGCTGAGGTTTTCACAAGCGGGGTTTACAGGGTTTTTTAAAGCTATGATTACGTTCACATACTTAAATAATGATTATTGCACCTGTTTGTTTATTTATCATTTGTGGTACTGCAGTATCGGTGATCACAACCGCTTTTTTAGGCTTTCCGTGAACCAACGGTCCTTGCACGGCTAATAATAACGTGAGCTGTTGCCTGAATAATGACACATTGTGATGGAAAAGGGCTATGCCCACAGAGAAAATCGTAACCTATTTTACAGGTATAGCCACCCGGAATGTCTTCTGAAAGGTTCTCCCATCTCCACGAGGATACGCTGGAGCTCTGTCAGAGTGACCCTCGGGTTCCTGCTCACCTCCCTGGCCAAGGCCCGTCTTCCCAAATTGCTCAGTTTGGCCGGGCGGCCAGGTCTAAGAAGATTCTTGGTGGTTCCAAACTTCTTTCATTTACGAATGATGGTGGCCACTGTGCTCTTTGGGACCTGTAAAGCTGCAGAGATTTTTCCGTACCCTTCTCCAGATCTATGCCTTGACACAATCCTGTTTCTGAGGTCTGCAGATAATTCCTTTGACTTGGAGTTTGCTCTGACATGCACTGTCAACTGTGGGACCTTATATAGGCAGGTGGTGGCAATCCCCAATCATGTCCAATCAATTGAATTTATCACAGGTGGACTCCAATTAAGTTGTAGAAACATCTCAAGCAGTATCAGTGGAAACAAAATGCACCTCAGCTCACTTTTGGGTGTCATATCAAAGGGTGTGCACACTTGTGTACATATGATATTTTACATTTAGATTTTTAATAAATGAGCACAAATGTCTAAAAACCTGTTTTCACTTTGTCATTATGGGCTATTTTGTGTAGAACTTTGAGACAAAAAATGAACTCAATCTATTGTAGAATATGTAACGTAATAAAACATGGGGTAGTTGAAAGGGGTGTGCAGACTTTACGGCTTGACTGTATATTTCTGTAAGCTACAATGAGACAAAAAAATTGTCACATAACAACAATGCACTGCTATTGATTAACCTTTGCAAGGAAGGCAAAAGTCACTTTTTGGGTGAAATGAATCACCACCTTCAGGCTAGAGGACCGAAATGCATTCATGAACTGAGGTACACAAACATAGTGCAGCTCATTACAATGCAGAGAGGCGGATGTTGTAATCCAAGCATTCCCTAATGATATCAGATTCTGTGTTAAGTTCTATCTGTGACATTTTACAAGATATATCCCCGAAGGGGCATGAACTTCACTCTATTATTTGCTCATTCTGAATCTCAGATAGGCAGTTGTGATAAACAAACGTGTTTTTCCAGCATGGCTACAAATTCTCACTGGCAATCATGTTATTGGAAAAGAAGATCAGACTTAATGGGTCATGTGCAGTGTTCCTACGAGTTTGAAGACTAGCAAAGGGTTTTCTTGAGACTTTCCATATTTCCCGGATGTAGATCAAGACCAAATTGCCTTAGTCTTCAGAAAATCCTGTGCTAGTCTTCAAACTTAGAAGGCACAGATGCTCTCAAACTCATTAGTAGAGTCCCATACAATCCTGAGTGCAATGTGCTTTAAACGCCACCTATAGGATACTAAAGTTGCATACTTCATGAACCTGCTGCTGACCAGGTTTTACAAGAGACTACAAGCTGTCCATACAGAAAAATTAATCACAACTCTTTATAGCCTACTTCATCTAGATCTTTCACCACACAACTGCAACTGGCTAGTACCTGTACATACAGTAAATTTGTAAGGATCTGAGTATTGCCTGTTATTTGTATCTTTATTTTGTATGTATTGTTTATTCTTAGTTTGTATTCTGGCTTGTTTATTTTCCGGTTTTTCCTAGTTGTCCTTTGTCTGCTTGTTTACTTCTGATCTGTCACTCCCTGTTTACGTCTCTGTACCATTCGGGTGATCTCATTGGTGTTCGGGTTCCCTCTTGCTTCACACCTATCTCTGTGCACTTAGATTTACTAATTACCACTAACATACTAATGATAGATAAGATCTACTAACTCCATTAACAAACTAATTTGTATATACTTACTAATCATACTAACGGCAGGGGTGTGTATAGTTACTAATCTCACTAACATATTAGAGCGCACATTTTCATGCTGTTCTGTCCCTGCTAATCATTCGCAGCTGCATCTAATCTCCTCTCCCTGTTCTCTTAATCTTTGCACGATTTCCTGAAACTCCAGGTCATCTGTTATCGTGTATATGTTTGCAATCCAGTCCGCGTTTTCCCTAGTTGTCTACGTGATTGATTATCCGCCCAATGTATTCTCATTGTTTCTCGTTTGGAGTCCCTCCCTCTCACACACCTGATTCCTCGTCTCTTTAGTTACTTGTGTATTTAATCCCTGTGTTTTCTTCAGTCCCTTGTCAGAACGTTGATTTTCTTTCCCTGTGCCTGCCTGTTCCTGTAGCCAGTGATCTGATTATTCTTCCGAGATACCTTTTGATACGACTATTCTTTTGCCTTGCCCTTGTCTGTCTAGTTTGTTTTACGGTTTCGACCTTGCCTGATTTTTTGACCATTCTCCTGCCTTGTCCCCTGATACTGCCTGATATTTGGATTGCCCTTGATTGCCCCTTTGCCTGCCGTTTTGTACCTCCCTACGTCTGACTTCCTGGCTTGACTCCTGCATGGACAATAAACCACTCCTTTTGCCTGATCCTGTGGTCCGCGTCTGGGTCCTTACCGCTAACGTAACTGAGATTGTAACAGTACGTTCTGACCAATCTTGGACCCAGCGGACCCAACCCACCTGCACGCCGCGCTCCTGCGGCAAGGAGCCATGAGTGGCCGGCAACAGACGTGCATCGAGGCCGTGACCCGGGATCTCCGGTTCCTGATGGCTTGGGAGATTGATCCCCTCGGCCCGGATCCCTATGAAGACTACCTCATGGGGATCTGGGGGCAGAATCCGGAGTTTGCCCGCCGTCATGCCGACCACCACCCATCACTCCGGACTCCTCCTCCCAGCTCCTCTGTTCCGTCCAGTCCCAGCTCCCCTGTTCCGTCCCGTCCCAGCTCCGCTGTTCCGTCCCGTCCCAGCTCCGCTGTTCCGTCCCGTCCCAGCTCCCCTGTCCCGTCCCGTCCCAGCTCCTCTGTCCCGTCCCGTCCCAGCTCCGCTGTCCCGTCCCGTCCCAGCTCCCCTGTTCCGTCCCGTCCCAGCTCCCCTGTTCCGTCCCGTCCCAGCTCCCCTGTTCCGTCCCGTCCCAGCTCCCCTGTTCCGTCCCGTCCCAGCTCCCCTGTTCCGTCCCGTCCCAGCTCCCCTGTTCCGTCCCGTCCCAGCTCCCCTGTTCCGTCCCGTCCCAGCCCCCCTGTTCCGTCCCGTCCCAGCCCCCCTGTTCCGTCCCGTCCCAGCCCCCCTGTTCCGTCCCGTCCCAGCCCCCCTGTTCCGTCCCGTCCCGTCCCAGCTCCCCTGTTCCGTCCCGTCCCAGCTCACCTGTTCCGTCCCGTCCCAGCTCCCCTGTTCCGTCCCGTCCCAGCTCCCCTGTTCCGTCCCGTCCCAGCTCCCCTGTTCCGTCCCGTCCCAGCTCCCCTGTTCCGTCCCGTCCCAGCTCCCCTGTTCCGTCCCGTCCCAGCTCCCCTGTTCCGTCCCGTCCCAGCTCCCCTGTTCCGTCCCGTCCCAGCTCCCCTGTTCCGTCCCGTCCCAGTTCCCCTGTTCCGTCCCGTCCCAGCTCCCCTGTTCCGTCCCGTCCCAGCTCCCCTGTTCCGTCCCGTCCCAACTCCCCTGTTCCGTCCCGTCCCAACTCCCCTGTTCCGTCCCGTCCCAGCTCCCCTGTTCCGTCCCGTCCCAGCTCCCCTGTTCCGTCCCGTCCCAGCTCCCCTGTTCCGTCCCGTCCCAGCTCCCCTGTTCCGTCCCGTCCCAGCTCCCCTGTTCCGTCCCGTCCCAGCTCCGCTGTTCCGTCCCGTCCCAGCTCCGCTGTTCCGTCCCGTCCCAGCTCCGCTGCTCCGTCCCGTCCCAGCTCCCCTGTCCCGTCCCGTCCCAGTTCTCCTGTCCCTTCCCGTCCCCGTTCTCCTGTCCCTTCCCGTCCCAGTTCCCCTGTCCCTTCCCACCCGGCCCATGCCTCCTGTCCCGCCCCGGCCCATGTCCCCTGTCCCGTCCCGGTCCATGTCCCCTGTCCCGTCCCGGTCCATGTCCCCTGTCCCTCCCCGGTCTGTGCCTCCGGGCCCTTCCGGTCCCGGGCCTCCTGGCCCGTCCTGTTCCACGCCACCAGTCCCGTCCCGTTCCCTGCCTCCTCTCAAATTGCGGGACCAGCTAACCTCCTGTCCTGAGCGGCCGAGCCCGCTAGCCTCCTGTCCTGAGCGGCCGAGCCCGCTAGCCTCCTGTCCTGAGCGGCCGAGCCCGCTAGCCTCCTGTCCTGAGCGGCCGAGCCCGCTAGCCTCCTGTCCTGAGCGGCCGAGCCCGCTAGCCTCCTGTCCTGAGCGGCCGAGTCCGCTAGCCTCCTGTCCTGAGCGGCCGAGTCCGCTAGCCTCCTGTCCTGAGCGGCCGAGCCCGCTAGCCTCCTGTCCTGAGCGGCCGAGCCCGCTAGCCTCCTGTCCTGAGCGGCCGAGCCCGCTAGCCTCCTGTCCTGAGCGGCCGAGCCCGCTGACCTCCAGTCCGGAGCGGCCGAGCCCGCTGACCTCCAGTCCGGAGCGGCCGAGCCCGCTACCTCCTGTCCTGAGCGACGCAGCCGTTGCCGCCGGCCCCCTGAGCGACGCAGCCGTCGCCGCCGGCCCCCTGAGCGACGCAGCCGTCGCCGCCGGCCTCCTGAGCGACGCAGCCGTCGCAGCCGGCTCCCTGAGCCGGTCTCCTGAGCGATGTAGCCATCGCAGTCTGTCCTGTCTGCGCCACCGTCCTCCGGAGTGGTCCTGTCTGCGCCGTCGTCCTCCTGAACGGCCCTGTCTGCGCCGTCGTCCTCCTGAACGGCCCTGTCTGCACCGTCATCCTCCTGAGCGGTCCTGTCTGCGCCGCCGTCCTCCTGAACGGTCCTGTCTGCGCCACCGTCCTCCTGAGTGGTCCTGTCTGCACCGTCCTCCTCCTGAGCGGTCCTGTCTGCACCGCCGTCCTCCTGAGCGGTCCTGTCTGCGCCGCCGTCCGCCTGAACGGTCCTGTCTGCGCCACCGTCCTCCTGAGCGGTCCTGTCGGCGCCGTCGTCCTCCTGAGCGGTCCTGTCTGCACCGTCGTCCTCCTGAGCGGTCCTGTCTGCACCGCCGTCCTCCTGAGCGGTCCTGTCTGCACCGTCGTCCTCCTGAGCGGCCCTGTCTGCGCCGCCGTCCGCCTGAGCGGTCCTGTCTGCGCCACTGTCCTCCTAAGTGGTCCTGTCTGCGCCGTCGTCCTCCTGAGCGGGCCTGTCTGCACCGCCGTTCTTGTTCCCCTCCTCCGGACCCCCTCCACCCACCCTGCTCTGTTTTTCGGACATTACTAACTTTGAACATTTATTCATTACCTGCTGTCCCATTGTCCCCCTCCACCCACCCTGCTCAGCACTCCGGACATTTCTCCCCGAGCCCTTTTCACCCTCCTGAACTAAGTACCTGTGCCTTCACAGCCAACATTAACTATTTAAAGAATTTTGGGGAATATTCCCGGTATATTTCAATGTTCCCCAGTCTTATACAAAATATTCTAAACAAGCACTGTCAAAGATTCTAGGCATGGAACATAAAAAAATACTGGCGACACCCCCTGATGGTTAGCATTTGGTCAAGAAAAAAAGAAAAATGTAAGACATGTCAAATACATTTGAAAAATGTTACAAATTTGAATGGTACATTTGTTTTAATATTGTTAAGGAAATGACAAGTGTACATCATCAGAACCTTCTACCTAAAATTCCCAACATTACAGGCATGTTCTGAGAAAAAACTAAATTGTGTGCAGTGGTTGTAGGCAATATTTGTTATGCAGTCAACCTAGTTGTAACACTGAGAAAGAGTCTGGGAAATGCTACAAATATAATTTGAGTGCGCTTCAGTGTGCAGTCTGCGATCAACTGTCTCTCCTTACCCAACAAGATAATGAGCCCAGCTATTATGGTTTCAAGTCTGGCCACTCCACTGACACTGCTCTCCACACAGTCACAGAGACTCTTCACTCCTTACTCTGTCCTCATCCTGCTTGCTCATCAGATCCTTTTCTCATCCTTTGAGGAGATGGCTCCGACCATGCATGGTTTGCCTAATACCTTGCAGACCTATCCCACCAGGGGCCTGGAGGGGATCTGTCTCCTCCCCTCACTCCCTCCTAACCAGCATCCCACAGGACTTGGTGATATTTTGTCCTCTCCTCTTCTGTTTTTACACTAAAAGGTCGATTTAGGTGTTATTTTGCGTGCGCAGCCAAAGCATTTGCACATGTTAGCATTTGCGGGTGATCAACTAGGAGTCATTATGTAAATTACTCCAACCACAAACAGCCATATTTAAATGAGAAATTTAGCATTTTTGGAATGGTTACACTGTAAAAAAAACATGTCCTAAGAAAATATGAAAAGACTGGCAGCAATGTTGCCAGTCAAAAAACATTTAGTGAATGGAAAAAAAGTATAAATCTTGACCGACTGACCATTAAATAATGAGTTATTGCCATTATTATACATGACTTTGATAGCGTTTTGAAAATGATTTACAAACGTTGTACTTTAACAAGCATGTTAGGATTTGATAAACTGCGACCATATGCCAAAGTATCTGTTTGTGCGGGTATAGTCTATTGCAGAAATATCAGACAGACCGACCTAATTACTGACAGAGTGACTTCTACTATCTGCTGGTCACAGCTAAAAATGACTCCAGTAAAAGTAGAAAGTGCTCTGTGCTCCCCTGGGGTGATAATCCAGAATAGGGTATTTGTCGCTCTCCATTCACTTCTATAGAGCAGCTAAAACCGTCTCAAAATGACAATTCTAGCACATATGCGAACTAGAACGAAGAGGATTCTGTCAATACAAACAATAACCAGTCCTCGCACTTATTTCTTTTTGTGTTTGTGTAATTCCAATTATTTATAAAAAGTACTCTTTTCTTCAATGTTGTTAGCAAGCTACTAGAAAATACTAGCAACATTTTGGCAGGTCGGTTTGTTTACCATGCCAGGAACGCTGTGGAAATTTGGACCAATGAGTGGTTTCTGACGCATCAGCGCATTAACGCTGTTTCTGGCGCAATAATTACCTACCGGATCTACGTTCCAAATAAACAACCACATGCCAAAGTATCTGTGTGCGATGCAGAAATATTGGACAGACTGACCTAATTACACACAGAGTGACTTCTACGAGCTGCTGGTCACAGCTAAATATGACTCCAGTAAAAGTAGAAAGCCCCCATTCAAACACCAGTTGAGTAAAAGTACAGAAGTATCTGTTTAAAATGTAAGTACCAAAAGTAAACATAAACATAACCGGTTGAACAATGTACAACCTTAACGTTTGCCCCATCACCCAGTAATGTTAGCAGCTAGCTAACGTTACATGGGCGAATGGAAACGCTTGCTAAAACTTATACCACACGCAACTACGTGCGTGGACGCTTCGAGCTACGCAAACAGTTTTTCTTTTCGAATGACATTTGTGAAAGACAAACCAGAGGAAAGCACAGATCAAACAAGAAAGTTGTTGTACACAGTACACTTTAAAAAACAAGGCTAGGCAAGCCTAGCTCAGACCGGATGTCTGTATGTAGCCAGTGGCAATAAGAGCCAGCTGCAGGGTCGGAGAAGCCTCACGCGTGAGCAAGGAAATATGCGCATGCGTACAAATATAGCCAAATCCCAGAGGCAAGCCACGCGAGAGCGAAGCCTGTTGCATGAGCGAAGCCTGTGGCTTGAAAAAGGAAGTGTGCATGCGCGCGAAAGCCTGTGACATGAGACATGGAAAGCCAAACAACATGTAGACAACGCATAATTCCAAACGTCAATTTCATGTGTTTTTTTTTAACCTGTTTGGCCAGTTGTCCATTTTTAACGTGTGAGTGCCATCATTTTTTACTGGCTGCTCAGCACTTGGGTTAAAACATTTCTGTCAGCATAGGGGTGGACTACTATGCCTACGACTAGGCTACTGAACAAGCTAAGGATTCTCTTTATGTTCTTATTTAGGCCTATTTGTCCTTCATTTTTCAAAATTATAACAAATAATGACACAGTAAAGTCATATGTATCAGGTGAAGCATTAGGCCTACGGATAATATCACATTATGTTGTGATAATTTCCTTGTTAGAGCAGTGATGCAGTGGTTTAGCTAGGCTATCACTAGGTGGCATAACAAATCCAATTTTCTGGATGCAGCAGTATTTGGAATGGATAAAACTATTAAGACAATTTATGAACTATTAACCTGTTTATACCAAGCCAAATTTTATGAAAATTAGTTGAGAACTAAGCGAGTTACAGTATATTTTGTCTGGGGAAGTCTGCATCTGTCAATACACTAGCTACCATTTGTTTATACGCGGATATTGACCGCTCTAACATGGCAGCCGTGCAGATGTATCTGAATAGTCTGAATTAGGTAACGAGGTTTTTATATCTATGGATTCTCCCATTCGTAGATTTTAATCTGAGAAATAACCAAAATATTACATAATACAGAGCCTCAGGAGTCTCCTTGATTGTGAAATGTTGCAATAGATGGATGTATAGATTTATAACTCTCGGTTAGTCAGTTGGACAATAGAAGAAGAAAATAATGGCCATTTCTGTCATTAAACAAGAATGCTTTACAACACTAGAGCACCAGTATTTATTCATTTGTTTTGCCATCACAGAGACCGATGAAGCATGATCTTTAAAACCATATCAATGACGAACATGTTTGCCACTCGAACATTTACGGTGTGTCAAATTTATTTATTATGTGTGGCGGACTCTGGAGGACTAACTCATCCCAATATTTAACAAATCTTCACACAACAATTTGAATTTAGGAATGTAGGTGAATAGTAGATTTGATCTTCAGGAATTTGATTCTGGTATTACCTCAATTTTGACTGGATAGTCATTTTATAATGTTTTTCTCTCCTATGAAATTGTCACGTGCGAGACATGTATCTCAACCTCGTTTCAGGTCAAATACAAATGGTTTGTTTTTCTTGCTCATTTCAAAATGCCTTTTAATTATTTACATGCTGTGAAATCAATAAATATCATCCTCTCCAGTTGCATTGATAGAATGAACCACAAACCGTAAAGAGAAAGAACTGTGAAATATGACAAATGTGAACTCAAACTAAGTTGTGCATCGCTCCTCAAGTTCATATTGACATTTTCTACTGGCCCTCCATCCCAGAACAGGAAAACGTGTGGGCTGCATTCTTAATTTAGCATCAAACTACACTCCGTAGTACACACTCAAGCAGTCTTCCACTTTTCACAGTACGTAATATAAAAATCTAAGCTTTCAGGTGAAACCCTTGGAGCCAGAAATGTGCATCCGTAGTAACATTTGTTCAAAATAATGCAAATATCTTCATATCTTCCTCACAAGGTACTGTGATATTAATATTGCACATTCACAATTATAACAAATATTAGTGCTGTGATATATACCCCATTTCCTATTCCTAAGTAGTAAAGTAACATAGTAAGGGTTTTGTAAGGGATCACTTATTAGAACAAAAAAAAAAAAAAACTAACCCCAGTATATTTGTATTTTAGAGAGGAAGAGGTTGAGCATAATGGATTATAATTTCTGAAAACCACATCCATTCAGGAGTGTTCATTGAGGGAGTGTTTTTTCCATGCTTGAATGGTAAGTGAATACTATTAACTTTACATAGAAGACTATGTGTTGGCTTAGGAAAAGACGCTACCAAAAAAATGTCAATAGGTGAAATGTTGAGATAGAGATAAAAGAAGAATAAAACAGCAGTGGAATTGCAGGCTGTGATTAGCAGGTGGATCAGAATTGTGATCCTATCAGGACCTGTAATTAGTAACAGTAAATGCTTTATCTCAAAAGGAAACTCCAAGCAAGAACAAATTAATGGTGATGTGCTGTGGACACACACCTGAATACCTTAGGAATTATGTAATGCTATGCGGTCAAACCAGCAACAGCATTTCTTTTTATGAGGAACACTAGCGGTGGTTGGACGAAGAGAAAAAGAAAGAACCGTAAGTTAAATTGCTATTTGGCAGGAAAAAAGAATCATAACAAGAGACAAACAGGAACAAGAACATAAAGTAGGATGCAGTGATAGCTGCAGCTTCTGGTTAAAGTAGGTCACATCAAAAAAGGCAAGTAAAAAAAAAAATCATTTTTGATGACTTGTCATCTGTCTGTCTGTCTTTCTATATGTGTAACCTGTCCATCTATTTTTCTATCCATGTGCGATTTATAATCATTTAACAATAAGAATAATACATTTTTATTTATAGAGCACAAACTGCTTTACAGAATAAAATAAAATATATATAGGCTACAAAATACCGAGAATGGGATTTGTTTCTTTACCATGTTTTTTTTTTATAGTTCTTCGACATCCAATACTTTTCAATATCTCATTACGCCTGTCCAGTCACCACTATGACAAATAAGGTCCTCAAATAAAAATAAAAACTCCTCAAAAAGGCCTGGATCCAATCAATGGTTTTCTTTGACCTTCACAAGTTTTTATTCTCTTATTTTCAGCACAACCCTAGTTTGGTGAATTCAGCAACTGTCAAAATTAAATTTCTAAAACAGTGTTTGTGACGCTATGCAACCTCTTACACAATTGAAAATCTGTAATCAGTCAATACAAAAAAAAAATGTCTTTCTGAGAAACAGACATGCATTGGGCCTCCTCAATATTGAAGCGTTCATAAATATACACGTACATTTATGTCCGGAGGGAGTTGATACGAAAAATTTATGCCGGATTCATCAAACCGCGTGGAAAAGGTAGATTTTTCCGTATTCACTTACGATGCACGTATGCACCATGTTATTTTGTGATTACCATAAATCCACACCCATGAATTGCCTTATATGCACTTCCATTTAAAGGTCCATATCTAGTCAGAATGGCCCAGAAAAAGCAAAGGAAATAATTATTCTGACACTGAAATCAAAGTTTTATTAGCAGATGTTCAATCAAGGGAAAAAAATAGTTCAATATTGTCAGTACCGGCGTCATGAACTGGTAAAGTAAAGGTTTAGCAGGAGATAACATGTACCATACGAGCGCATTGCTTTATCGCAGCCTAGAAATAAATGAAACGTTATTAATTTTGTAATTCTGTTGGGATTGGGGTTCTGTGCCTGTGAGTTGTGGTTTGAAATCGTGTAATCACATGGGCTACCTTATTTTTGAATCTCTCTGGCGTGTTCTAATTGCGGTCACATTGATGCACATGTCCCACACAGCACAGGTTTTACAGGGATATAGCCTGCTGGCTACATTCTAGTTATTTATCCCAGTTTATCCGGTTTTCCCCCTGAACACGAGACGGCGTTTCACTGATTTTTCAACAAAAACGTGCACTTGGGTGTGCAGTCTATGGCACCGATAACATTGGACAGGTTGCCAATTTCATAAAAACCCTGCTTTGCGTCCACCTGTTTTTGCACTTGTAGGGGAATTGTATGTACACTGGCATTAGCTGGATTAAGCTGTTGACCACAATTGCAACCCTGGCTACAGACATGTAAGCCATTTTAAAGCACATTTTGTGCATTGGTTAAATGTGTTTTAGCATAGCCTATGTAAGGTCATGTAGAATTAAATTTTTTTGCAATTTAGAAAAAATAGGCTACTGGGAGTGTTCATTAGACTACGTTATGGGTCTAATTAAACATCTTCATAGCCTACAATAGATTAATAGGCGTAATCTAAAGTGTTTGCTTTTTACAATCATAATTTATTACGTTTGCAATGTGTATTTCAAAGGCTACATTTAGTCTTGTGAATTTAACAGAAAATAAAATACATTTATATTCTAATTATCACTCAGAAGCTACATTTACCGGCTTTCTGAATTTACGAACGAGGTACGTGTGCTCCGGAGCAGGTGTAAATTTTGTTCGGAGGTACCAACAAATCTCAGATACGAAAATGTTGATGAATACCAAAATACGGGCAAAATTGCAATTACGAACGATTTACGTACAAATTTGTTCTGCTCACGTTTCATGAATGAGGCCCATTGAGTGAAATGATTATTTCAGTGCAATATCCCTCTATAATGTATGTGTCCGTAACTGTCTTTACAAACTGAATCACACCATCTCCTTCAGATGTAACGAACTCAACATGACAGTTATACCACACAGAAATGTGGCAATGTTTTTTTATCAAGTCCTTCCATATCATCAGTGGCGGCCGGCCTATAGAGGGCGCTGGGGCGCCGCCCCCCCTCCCCCACATACAAATTTTAAAAAAAGTTTAAAAAAAATTATTATTTTTTATTATTATTTAATTTTTTTAGTAGCTTAAAATTATTATTTTTTATTATTATTTTTTATTATTATTTAATTTTTTAGTAGCTTAAACATGTTATATGTTGGCCTTGCGTTGTCTAAAGTTTAATACATTACATATGCATGTTCCGGGGACTGCGGGGCGCCGGTAACGTTATGGTGAATCAGAGCACTCATTCATTTTCAGGCGAGCCCCCTGATACTGCTGCCTGATTCGCCGCCAAAAAAGGAAGTCCCGGGGCGCAAGCCTGTGCGCCCCGGACTATCCTACCCTTTTCTGATTAGTCCTCATGGTTTATGATATTATTTGATTGGATTTAAGGCATGTTTATCACGCCCAGCCGGCATCTAGCAGGATATCACTGCGAGTGCGCAAGTACGGCTCGGTTCAGTCGGCTGCATCTAGACCAAGCGAGAGAGAGATAATTCGAAATGGCTTCTTCAAGTGGAACAGAAAGCAAAGAAAATTCGGTTATTTCTTTGCAAAAAGAACCTTTCTCAAGGCGTTCATTGGGAGAAACGGGTCGGGCTCGGTCACGGCGGCCGAACAACTAGCGAACATTTTACTTTTGAACTACAGTAAAACCTTGACATACGAGTGCACTAACTTACGAGTATTCCGAGCAATTTCTTGTTTCGCCTTACGAGCCTAGACCCGAGTTACGAGCCGAGCAAGCGGAGCATTGCGAATGCGAATGCAATTTCGGAAATTGCATTCGCATTTCCGAAAAATTCTGAAGGGAAGGAAGAAACAAACCACCATGGATAGGTTTTTATCGAAACGCCCTGCAGATCAGTCAGAAAAGCGTGACGAAAAAGCCAAAAATCTATGAAAAAGATGCAAACGTCACTGATGAAGATTAAGTGTAAGTGAAGAATAATAATGTAGCAATTAAGTTTAGAACCAGTTTATTTCTTTATATTCTATTTTATTATCT
Source organism: Ilyophis sp. 1 JC-2022 (assembly GCA_022702515.1). Taxonomy (NCBI): domain Eukaryota; kingdom Metazoa; phylum Chordata; class Actinopteri; order Anguilliformes; family Synaphobranchidae; genus Ilyophis; species Ilyophis sp. 1 JC-2022. The sequence goes on from CM040396.1 coordinate 32,496,023, forward strand.
TTGTATTATATTTTGTATTAATTATTTATAATTTATAAATACATTTCTCATTTTTATAACAACGTAACAAAGAAATTAGGGTGTTTTTTGGGGGGCTGGATCGGATTAATGGTATTTAAATTAATTTCAATGGGGAAAATTGATTTGATATACGAGTAAACCGAGTAACGAGCTCGGTCACGGAACGAATTAAACTTGTATGTCAAGGTATTACTGTACTAATTGGGATGGGTTAGCTTACTGCACATGGTGCTTCAAGTTGTTTTTGGTGAAAATATAGTGTGAAATAAATAAAAATGATACCGAATATTGTGTGTGTCTGTTATCTACCAATAAAACAATGCCTTTTGACGGTCATTTAGGTGCCCAGTGACCACTAAACAGAGAAGCTGTAACCATGGTAACAACAACTGCGTGACAGGGAAACACAATGTCAGCGCTTCAGTGCCTTAACTGCGTCGGGCTCGGGTCGGGTTCGGACATAAAAAGCAGAATTCCTGTCGGGTTCGGGTCGGGCTCGGTCGGGTTCGGACAGAAATATGCGGCCCGATCCGCACTCTAGTTCAGTGATGTCTTACTTGAAAAACTGTCCTCCACTGTTGCCAATCAAACTGTCTTATGCAACTGAGACACACGGTAGCTTGTTTTTTCTGTTTAAAGTCAAAGTCAGATGTATTTTTTTTTTTTTAGAAATGCTAGCGCCCCAACCTATATTTAGATCACCAGCCGCCACTGCATATCATCATAAAAAATGTGAATAATAGAGCACTTTACATAGTGCTGCTGCTCTGATTATCAGCATTTGGCATGATTCAATCATGTGAATCATACAAAAATCACAATTATGTAATGAGTAGGGCCACCAGTTTATCTTGACTAGTTCTCACATGAACTTTAGTCCTCCGGCAGCAAGAGGACGAAAGCGCCTTCAAGCCCTGTGTCATACAATAATCCAGATTCCATCACCCCAATCATCTATGTTGAAAAAGTAATTGGGACCAATTAAGCACAGATGATTGGCAGCGTTGTTTACAAGAGATACGTGTTAAATTCAGTCCTGCGGACATGCGGCAGTATTTTGGAACGTTTGCTTGAAGCAGTGGGGAATAGTAACATTAAGAATGACAGCAGTTATAGAACGTTGAATTTTCCCAAAAATAGATAAAGAAATAGTATTAATTAATTATAGGTTGAGTGTTTGTCATGGAAAATATTGGCTAAATAAAATATTGGCTAAATAAAATAAATGTATTACATTGATTAATAAATACCCTGCGAGGCAGTGGGAAATTATTGAAATTATATAACAGGAACAACAGTAGCCTAACAAGTTGAACCCGTTTGCCCAGGTCCCCTAGTGGCATAGAGCCTGGGGTCTACATCACCAACATCCTATTGTACCATGTCAGAAAGCAGGGTATTATGGAAAACTGCATATCATCGTCATCAGCACTACTTGGGCCATTACCAGGCAAAATATTAAGTTTTTGTATTTCGACCACTCTACAGTGTGATCTACACGAGCGTGAATCAGGTTGAAGATACTGGACATTTAAATATATTTAGGAGTTGGTTACAGTTCTTTTCACAACTAAAAGATCATTTACTATCATAGCAACAATAAAACACACAAGGTCCTGAATATACAAACCTCAATTCCAAAAAAAGTTGGGACAGTGTATAAAATGTAAGTAAAAACAGAAAGCAATGTGCAAAACCTTTTCGACCTGTATTAAATTTAAAACAGTACAAAGACAAGATAGTTAATGTTTTAACTATTGTTTTTTGTAAATATACGCTCATTCTAAATGTAATGCCTGCAACATGTCCCAGAAAAGTTGGGACAGGGGCATGTTTACCACTGTTACATCACCTTTTCTTTTACGAACTGTTATGACCCTGGCTCAACGGGCCACAACACAAATGATTTAAAACACAAAATGGAACAGTTACAACAAACTTTATTAAAATATCACAATAAACAGACATGGAACCAGGGGAAAGGGTGTTGGTGAAGTACAAGCAAACAAGACAAATACGAGATTAAGAATCCAAAGAGACTAGTAGACCTGAGACACGATGGCTGGCGGTTTTGCACTGAAGCGTTGGAACCACCGTCACTCACCTTCCCGAATTGAGAACAATACCAAAATCTCCATGAAATGAAACCCTGGTTAAATGTGCCTCCAATGTCCTATGCCTTTGGATCTCCTCTCCATATTTGCTAATCTCCATATTTACACATACGGTATCACACGAGCACATCAGACAAGAGTACTCCACCAAACACAAAATAGCTTACACAACAGACACACTACAACTCAGCAAAACAGCCATAAACTAACAAGCAGCCAACTATTGAAATGTTCCTTCTGGACACACAAAGGGGCATTCAAAAGAAGCAAATATGCTCACACAAAGCAAAGTTAAAACCGCCTTCCAAATAGAGAATCACGCCTAAATACATCCAGCAAATGTGCACCCCTACAGCACGGCAACAACAAAGGGAATGCAGAAAACCAACCTCGAGGTAGAGAACACTGCAAATACATATGCTCTCTGGAAATCCACAACAGTTGTCGATAATTTCCAATCAAGACTCAGGTGAGCCGAAGGAAACTAATTAGCATAAGAAAGATTTAAAGGGCCCCACTCATGAGGCAGTACAGGGACATAACACAACACTCAGTAAACTGAGGAAACCAATTGTAGTTTTGAAAGCGGAATTTTTCCCATTCTTGCTTGATATAAGACTTCAGCTGCTCAACAGTCTCCATTGTCATATTCTGCGCTTCATAATATACCACACGTTTTCAATGGGAGACAGGTCTGGACTGCAGGCAGGCCAGTCTAGCACTCGCACTCTCTGACTACGAAGCCAAGCTGTTGTAACACGTGCAGAATGTGGCTTGGCATTGTTTTGCTGAAATAAGCAGGGATGTCCCTGAAAAAGAGGTTGTCTAGATAGCAGCATATATTGCTCCAAAATGCATATGTACCCTTCAGCGTTAATGGTGCCATGCCATGGGCACTACCCATGCCATGAGCACTAACATACCACCATACCATGACAGACGCTGGCTTTTCAACCTTGCCTTAGTAACAATCGGGATGGTCCTTTTTCTCTTTGGCCCAAAGAACACGACGTCCATTATTTCCAAAAACTATTTGAAAGGTGGACTCGTCAGACCACAGCACGTTTCCACTTTGATCTCAGATGAGTTTGAGCCCAGAGAAGTCAGTGGCGTTTCTGGATGTTGTTGATATATGGCTTACACTTTGCATAGTAGAGTCTTAACTTGCATTTGTAGATGCAGCGACAAACTGTGTTTACTGACAACGGTTTTCCGAAGTATTCCAGAGCCCATGTGGTTATATTCATTGCAAAAGCATGTCCGTTTTTAATTCAGTGCCGTCTGAGGGATCGAAGGTCACAGGTATTCAATATTGGTTTTCGGCCTTGCCCTTTACGCACAGAGATTTCTCCAGATTCTCTGAATCTTTTAATAATATTATGGACTGTAGATGGTCCCTAAATTCCTTGCAATCAGGTGTTGAGAAATGTTGTTCTTAAATTGTTGGACTATTCGCTCACCCAGTTTTTTGCAAAGTGGCGAACCTCAACCCATCCTTGCTTGTAAACGCCCGAGCCTTCGTGGACGCTCTTTTTATAACCAGTCATGATAGCATCACCTGTTACCTATTTACAGAGGTGTAAAATCCAGGGGTCCGAAAGTAAAAGTCCTACCATGTGTTTCTTCCACCCATGAACTGAGCCAGCTGATTTCACTAATTAGTTCTGCCTCCCAGCTGAAAATTGGGCTAATTATCAAATCCAGGTGATTGGAACCAAATACTAGGGAGGACTTTTACTTTCTGAATACGGATTTTACACCTCTGCCTATTCACCTGGTTACCTGTGGAATGTTCCAAACAGGTGTTGCAGGCATCAAAATTAGAATTAGCGTATATATTTACAAAAATCAATAAAGTTGATAAGGTAAAACACTAAATATATATTTTTTGTACTGTTTTCAATTAAATATATGTAAAAGATCATTTACAAATCATTGCTTTCTGCTTTTATTTGCATTTTATAATGTCCAAACTTTTTTGTAATTGGGGTTTGTAGGTTAATGAAGCAAGCGGTTGTTTTGAATTTCTTGAATTTGAATATACTTGAATTTCTGTCTTCATCACATAACTTCCTTCTGCTATGAATATCTCTCATAATGTATGGAATAAATCATAACCTTACCTCCATTATTAAAACCAGACATGTTCCTTCTAAGATTTCGTAGTTACTTACTGCCTTTTCTGTCTATATGTGGTGTACAGTGTAAGTTTTTACATGGGTGAAATCTCAAAAATACGTTAGCATAACATTACGCAATTCAAATTGGCAGTATTAATATCTTGAAACTAATTGTAATTGATTGACATCCTTATACGTATGCTTTCCAAAGAAGTACAAGATAGGTCATTGGACAGTTGGGAGCGATTATCAGAGCTGTGCATGTCACAAGCGTATTTCAGAACAACACTATCAATGTGTGCATGTGTGATTATTAAGAACCTTCTTTACAGTAGTGCCATTGAGTTCAGAATGAAATGACCTGTAGTCTGTGTTATTCAGGTTTAGTTTAGTTTATACCTAGTTCACTAGTTACCTATTAGGTATAAACTATGTTAAACCTGAATAAGGCTCAATGATATATGTTTAAAAATAAAAAAAGTTTCTGCCTGAGGTGACTTGGATTTTTATACCATAAGTAATGACAATGATGGTGAGCTTTCAATCTATTACAGCTGAACTGTATAGTTACTAGGAATTTATACTACACTATAATAGAAGCTTCCATGTGTGGCCTAGCCATTCATTATATTGGGTGCACCAGCATAGCTAATGGGAGGTTATGTATTCACTGCCCATAATTTGCATATGAATTATGAAAATAAATTAATTTCAGGCATGATTATATATGGTACAAGGGTCTTTTTTAAATTAAGCCATTATTTGGTGTTTGTATAGAGTTGACATCTGCAGTTATAAAGCTTTAAACAGAACAGTACTAAACATTATACGTCCACTGAGTGCTACCGGGAACTGCCGGGGCTTCCTCATGCAATCTTGTGTTCCGTATGCAGCCCGGATCCTACGCATCCGACCTAGGCAAGATCGCATTTGTGATGGCCTGTCTGGGACGCAGCGCCCGGGAGTGGGCTACCGCCTTATGGGATAAGCAAATACTCGCCAACTCCAAATACAAGGCCTTCACAGAAGAGATGCTGAAGGTCTTTGACCACCCAGTTTGTGGCCGCAATGCCACCCAGCGCGTGCTCCACCTTCGCCAGGGGCTCCGAAGCGTGGCAGAGCACGCTGTGGCGTTTCGTACACTGGCAGCAGAGTCCAGATGGAACGACACCGCCCTCCAGGAGGTCTTCGTGAACGGGCTGAATGAGGGCCTCAAGGATGAGCTGGCGGTCCGGGAGGATCCCGGTTTTTTGGATGCATTCATCGCCGTCGCCATCTCACTGAATAACCACCTTCGGGCCCGGGCTTGAGAGAGGTCAGGTCGCCAGGGCACCTCCAATCAGTTCCTTCTCGCTCAACCATCCTCCACTCTTCATACCTCCAGTCTTGCCTCCGTATTGCTTCCTGATCCGCCAGACGAACCGATGCAGTTGGGGAGGACCATCGTCACCCTGGAGGAACGATGCCGCAGGGTACAAACTGGTTCCTGTTTCTACTGTGGTAAGCTTAGTCACTGCCTGTCCTCCTACCCGATTCGCCCTATCTCTGCTTCTGCACTTGTCCAGTCACGCTTCTCGCTCAAGGCCACCCTCCAAGGCCAGTCCGATTCTCTGTCTGCTTCTGTCGACTCCGGGGCGGACTTCATCACTTCATCAACCAGTCCAGGATTCCGGTGGAATCGCTCTCCAGCCCTGAAGGCTGAAGGCTTTCTCTCTCGATAGCGAGCCCCTGGCTTGTATCACCCAAGCCACCACTCCACTCCAGCTCATCATTTTGGGTAACCATAGGGAGACCATCCAGTTCCTCGTTCTCAAATCATCTCAGTTACCCATGGTCCTCGGTCAACCCTGGCTCAAGCTCCATAATCCACACCTTAACTGGGAGACATCTCGCATCCAAAGCTAGAGTTCCAAGTGTCACGCCACCTGCCTTCGTTCCACTCAGCCCCCATCTGGAGACCCTCTACCTATCTCTAACGCTCCACTTCCTGACTATACCCATGTTCCTGACCATTGCTTTGCCAAAGTATTTAGTAAATGTTTTGCCTTGTCCTTACCCCCCCACAGACACTACGACTGAGGGATAGATCTTCTTCCGGGAGCCCCACTGCCTTCCAGTCGCCTCTACAGCCTCTCTGTTCCTGAAAAGACATCCATGGAGACATACATCCACGATTTGTTAGCTGCAGATATTATTCATCCGTCCTGTTCCCCGGTGGGCACGGGGTTCTTCTTCGTTTCGAAGAAGGACGCTACCCATCGCCCCTGTATAAACTACAGAGGAAGGAGTGCGGTGGGTGCCAGTCTCTTTTGCATCTGGAGATGTGTTACTGGACAGATGGGCTACTACCACTTCCTGGACTGGGAACAGGGGAGGTTAGTACCCCAGGGAGCACTCAAAGGGTGATAAACCTGTGGCGGAGCTATTCAAAGAGTTGTGGGAGTACTCAACCCAGGGTAGAGGTCATGTGGGAGGTCATGCACCGCAGGGCAGCTCCCAGGTCCTGATTTGTCCTTTCCGTCTGGCCGTTAGTCTGGGGGTAGTAGCCGGACAACAGGCTGGCGGACGACCCCAGGGACTGGCAGAACACTTTCCAGACTTGGGAGGAGAACTGGGACCCACGGTCAAAGACGATGTCGGAGGGGATCGTCAGCTTCATCGTCAACCCGTCATTTGTCATACTCAAGCTCCCGCCCTCTCTGAAGATCCACCCCACTTTCCATGTTAGCCAGTTGAAGCCCATCTCCTCCAGCCTGCTCTGTCCGCCCGCAGAAACCCCTCCACCCCCTGGATCATCGACAACGCCCCCTCCTACACGGTCAGTCAGATCCTGGGCTAACCCACTCAAGATCCGGCTTGGTGGCACGCCTGGAGGCATTCCTTGAGGGGTGGGGGGGTACCCGCAAGGGCTTTATTATGGGGAAATCCAAAAACGTAGTCACACAAGCAAAGTCCAAAAACCAATAAATCCAGCCAGACCAAAGATACAGTACCGAGGGAGAAGGCAGTCTCGAAATCGGTATCCATGCAAGAGTTCGTTAACCA